>QEPC01007418.1:433630-445101 GCA_003113815.1 Sphenodon punctatus | reverse complement strand
TATCTAGAAGCTGCCACTCTAGCCCCAGGACCCACCGTCATGGGTCTGGGGCCATCATCCTTGCACAGAGGCGATGTCATTCCAACGCACAATGAAACAGCCACTCCAGCCCCAGGACCTGCTGTCGGGGTTCTGGGGCCAAGTTACAGGTGGGGAGGGCTGTGGCCAATATGTATCTAGAATCTGCCACGCTAGCCTCAGGACCCACCATCATGGGTCTGGGGCCATCATTCCTCGCACGGAGACGATGTCTTTCAACCACATCAAGAAACAGCCCACTATCAGGGTTCTGGGGACAAGTTACAGGCATGGAGGGCTGTGGCCAATATCCAGAAGCTGCCACTCTAGCCCCAGGACCCACCATCATGGGTCTGGGGCCATCATTCCTCGCACGGAGGCGATGTCTTTCAACCACATCAAGAAACAGCCACTCCAGCCCCAGGACACACCGTCAGGGTTCTGGGGCCAAGTTACAGGCAGGGAGGGCTGTGGCCAATATCCAGAAGCTGACACTCTAGCCCCAGGACCCGGCGTCATGGGTCCGGGGCCATTATTCCTTGCACAGATAGCCAAATTTCCGAAGTATCAAGGAACAGCCACTCCAGCTCTAGGACCTGCCGTCAGGGTTCTGGGGACAAGTTACTAGCAGGGAGGGCTGTGGCCAATACTGCCAGCCTAGCCCCAGGACCCACAGTCATGGGTCTGGGGCCATCATTCCTCGCACAGAGAGCCTTTTTCTGAACACCCAAACTGAACCAAACAGGACCGAACCGAACGGCCAAACCAAAACAGGGTGAACGAACCTAATGGCCGAACCGAACGGGTGAACCAAACCGGACTGAACCGAACGGCCGAACCCAAACCGCGATCTGTTCGCCCATTCCTAGTAAGTAAACCAAGAGGGCATGGCGACAATCATGCTAATATATTAAACTAGTGTATCTCTGATCTGTTGGCCTTCATCTTCAAGAACTCATATAAGACAGATCCCTAAGGACCGGAGAAGACCAAATACAGTTTCTAATTTCAAGAAGGGGGGGAAATGATGACCCAGAGGGCTTCAGCCTGATCATCTTTACTTCAATATCAAGTAGAATTGTAGAACAAACAATAAAAGTGTTGATTTGCAGGCATCTGGACAAGAGTGAGGTATTAAGAAATAGCCAACATAGTCTTGTCAAGAACAAATAATTGCAGGCTAATTTTCCTCCTCCCTTCTTTGTACAGTGGAAATGCAGCTGCTTTAATGTCTTTACTTTTGAAAAGTTCCATTTGGCATAACCATACTCATAAGTAAGTTAAGGAAATGTGGGCTTGGTGGTGGGTTCACAACTGGTCAACTAATTGTGCTCAGAGAGTGGCAATACAAGGTTCCTTGTAAGATTGAGAATAGGTAACAAGGAAGTTTTCCTCCAGAATCTATCCTGGGTCTGATGTTGTTAAACATTTTTATGAATGATTTGGACAAAGGGGTGGAGAGTACTCTTATCAAATTTATGAATGACTGAAAGGTAGGAGGGTTTGCAAACACTATGGAGGATAGGATCAGAATCCAAAATGATCTTGATAAATGGCATTATTGGACTGAAAAAACGAGACACATTTCAATAAGGAAAAATGCAAAGTGTTAGACGTTGTCAAACGAATAAATACAAAATAGGAGATGACTGGTTAGGCAGCAGTACTGGTGAAAAAGATTTTGGGATTAGGGTTAATCTGCAGCAACTAAAAAGGTGATCACTATGTTGAGTTGCATTAAGAATAGTATTGACTCTAACATAAGAATAGTGATTGTTCCTCTTTCACATGGCCCTGGTCAGACCCAATCTCCTGCATCCAGTTTTGAGTAACCTCACGTTAGGAAGGATACTAACAAGCTTGAGACAATTCATAGGAGAAAAACAAAGCTGCAAAGAGTCCAATGAGAAGAGGAAAAAGGAGCTGACATAGCAATGGTTAGCATAGAAAAAACAGAGGTTTAAAAGGGGGGACATGATTATAGTTTTCAAGTATGTGAAAAATTGCTATAAACAAAATAGTGCAGAAGAGTTGTTTTTTCTGGCCACTGTGGATAGGACTAGAAGCAATAGTCTTAAATTAAAAGGGAAAAGATTAGGTAAACTACTGGGACAGTTAGGCAGTGGATTAACTTGTCATGGGAGAGTGTGGAGGCAACATTGCTGGAGAACTTTAAAAACAGAATATCTCAGGGATGGTGTAGCTACAGTGGATCTTGTTTATTGGCAAGAGATTGTATTAGATAACTTTTGGGGTTCCTACCAGGAACCACTATAAGTCTGCCATTGAGGCAGCACATCTGGCCCTATAGGATTCTGTACCTTTCCTCTCCCAATATCACCTTAGTCTTGTGGAGTAACTCTTTAGTCCCTTCCTGTGAGGGGTTAATTATTGTCCACTACTCCTTCACTGTAAACAGTTTTAAACTAAGATAAAGAAATCACAAATAACCCAGACACACACATAAGAAGTAGGGTTTCTTATCCAGCTCTTCCCCTTTTGCATATTTCAACTTCCCAAGCAACCTGAAAAACCTTGTGCTCTGTTACAAACACTATCCCACTTTTTATAACCCCGGTTGTTTCCCCACCCCCTTCTCCTCCTCTGAGGCAGTGCCTAGTGTAATATGGAGTCTCCTCTGAGCCTGTAGGAGCCCTGTTACATTGCTGTCTGAGCAGCTATACATTCTAGGACAGGCTGGGAGCATGTCTATTTGAGGCTTTAAAGCCCTCCTGAACATAAATTTTGTATTTGTGTTGTTATTGTTAGCTGCCTCAAGCTTGCTGGGAGCAGAAAAGGTGGAATATAAATAAATAAATAAATAAATAAAATAAAATAAATCCTAGGGCATGCTCAGCAGAGCTCATAAAGACCGCCAGAGTCTAAGTCCCAAGACTTGCTCAGTAAAGCCAAAGCATGCTCAGCCTCTTTATAAGGGCCTAAGCGCCATCTGAGGAGTGTGGCCATAGGAGAAGGAGCTCTCTTCTCCCATCAGCTGACCTGTCTATGCTTCAGAGAACCCCCCCCCCCCCGACAATGGGGCTTTACCTCAGAGAGAAGCTGCAGGAGCCTCATATATGCCAGGTGGGATTTTCCCCGCTCAAGGCCACCAGGGACTCTATTGACCCAGAGGGTCCCAAGGTAATAAATAGACCCAGAGGGTCTCAAGACTAAGAGAGGCACTATCCCTACCTGCATAGAGACTGCTTGAACTCTCACGACCCTGAGGGGGTCTAATACTGATATAGGGCTGTCACCCAGATTACTTGGACTGTATTCCTGGTGGCATAGGCTTGGCTGTAGGGGTGGTTTGGCGGCCAAGACAAGGGACCCCACATTTGGACAGCCCTGGAGTTCACTGTACTCTTACAGGATCAGTCCTGTATGAGTGTAAACGCATGACATGGGTGAAACTGCTAATTCCCCAGTGCCTTAGGAGGCCTGGGACAGCCCCCTGTGACACATAGTCTTTCTGGGATGTTGTGACTTATGCTGGAGACTAAAGTGTCCACCACTCCCATGAGAACCAAACAGCCATTCCCAGATCCTTCATGGTCCCTCACCTTCTGGAGTTCAGTACAGAAGAAAAACATGTCCTGCATCTTCAAAATACCCCAAAATTCAAAATATTCCTCAATATTCAAAATATTAAGTAATCCTCACTACAACCTGGGAAAAAGGGAAGAACCTTATAAACTTTACTAAGGGTATTTTCACACATGATGGCTCAATGAGCCGCCATGATTAAATCCTGACTGGGGTGAGAACCCTCACCCCGAGCAGGGAGGGGTCTTCCCGGCCACTGAACAAATGTTCCAGTGACCAGGACTGGGGAGGGGGCAGGGGGCATGAGGACATATGTCCGCATGGCCCTGTCCCTGTTCTCTTCAGCACAGCCCTGCCTCCTAGGGATGGGCGAACGCGGTTCGGAAGTTCGTAGTTCGGCCCGAACTCAAACTGTTTGGATGACCGAACTCGAACCCGAACCCGAACGTGAACATACCGAACAAACCGAACGGCGAAATGGCCGAACAGTTCGGTCAGTTCGGATCGCGTTCGGATGAGTTCGGGTGGCAAAAAAAGGTTCACTGGAAGGTCAAACATTACAGGGAGGTATCAGTCACTGAGGAGCAGACTTCCAGGCACCAGGGGTGGAGAGGCTTGCAAGAAACGAAACTAATTATCTGCCTCCCCACTTCCCAACATCTTCTGAGCTAGTCACTGTTCCTGAACAGCAGGTGTTGAGTAGGATTTTTAGATTGCTTTAAGTTTCATTTCACTTTTGTAATGAAATGAAGCTTAAACCATAAACTGAAACCTTGTGTTATGCACTGTACAGACTCATTGAGTATGTAATGTGAAGATTCCCCCCCCACCATCCCATATATATTGGATGTATATATATCCATATATATATCCATATATATGGATATATGGATGTATATATATCCATATCCATATATATATATATGGATACATATATATATATATATGGATATGGATATGGGATGGGGGGGATAGATAGATAGATGAAGACAGTTGTAGGAGTTACCTTAGTGATAGAGATAGCGTTAGTGATTTAGTTTTAGTGTTTGTAGGAGTAGGTCTGTGTACTTATTAGATAATCCATTTACTTCATAGCATTTAGAAAAGTTAATAGAGGTTAGATTTAGTGTAGACAGATATATATAATATTAGATTTAAAAAAATAAGAAAACCCCATATAAAAACCAAAAAACCAAATAAAGAACAAAAGAAAACCCAATAAAAAACCAAAAAACATATAAAAAACAAAACAAAAAACATAACAACACTTCCTGAACAGCTGAACAGCCGAATCGAACAGCCTAACCAAACAGCCTGTTCGGACGAGCTAACCGAACATCCGAACCCGAACTCGGCGAACGAACCGAATGAACGAAACGAACGAACCGAACAAATCCGAACCGAACAGACGAACCGAACGCAGCCGAACCGAACGGCCGAACCCGAATCGCGATCTGTTCGCCCATCCCTAGTGCCTCCTCCCTGATGGGCAGGTGCGGCAGCCTGAGGAAGCCTGGCTGGAGCAGTTCCAGGTGGGTGCAGCAGTCTATGAGGCTGCCACACCTACCTGGAACTGCTCCAGCCACCAGCCAGGGTTAGGTGGAGTGGGTCATCAAACATGATGACCCGCTCAACCACAGTCCAGGGTAGGCTTCCCAAGACCATGGCAGAGCTTAAACCAGGATGTGTGCTGCCTGGGAGCCTAGCGCACATCCCAGGTTAGCCCTGCCACATTCTGCGGTTATCTCTGCTCCCATGGTGGACATCTGGCAGGTGGAAGCAGACATGACACCCCTGCCCGTGACCACACTTGGGTAAGCAAGGCCATGGGCGGTGGTGTCACACCTAAAAATACCCTAAGACACAAACAGACAGGCCAAATATTTATCCAGCACCATATACTGAGTGGATGAGCTATAATTATCACTGCTCAATCTAGGTTTAATTTAATTGACCCTAATAGCGTTTCTACAATGCTACTCACTTTGTTTTGCATTCCCAGAAGTGAGAGGGAAAATTCAGAAAGTTCGGGCCAAATTTTCAACAACTTTGTAACTTTACATCTCTAAAGCATATTTTGACACCTAAAGCATATTTTGACACCCTGCTCTTCAAAGGTACTGTAGTTAGAACAGTATAGGCCAGGTGACAAAAGTGTCCAGCAGATTTTGTACTGATTTTTTTACCTGTTCTCACACATTTACATCAAGGATTTGTTGTTTCTTTTCCCCTGGCCCACTTTCCTCTTGACTAGAATTCGGAGTTCTGATTTCCATATTTCTCCCTGAGTAATCAGTGAGTGTGAAGTCCTTTCTCCTTGGCAGTCCTTCAATAGAATGCCAGCCAGAAACCATATGGCCATCAGTCTGTATCTGTGTAGAGGTGGTTCCATGAGGTGTTTGCAACCAAATGCTCACTTTCTACTCCATGTTCATACAGGACTGGAACACATGCAAAGGATATCTAAAAAAGGAACTAATTTTCTACTCAGACATTATGCTCCAGCTGCTTCCTACTTACTCTTACTCATGGCAATGCTCAGTCTGTAATTCAAATCTAACTGTCCATTCTCTTTTTGCTTTTAACAAGCTGATTTCCAAACACACAATGCAAGTATAGTGAGAACACTGGAAATCAGCTTGTTAGACACGCACGTGTGTGTGTGTGTCTGTGTTCACATTTGCACTCATGGATGGTATGCATTATGGTTAACCAAGCAAGTATTAAAAGATTTATTATTTATTTATTTAAAAAATTTTCCGCCATTCCCTAAAAAAAGCTCAGGTGACTCACAACTTATATAAATCCATATAAAAAGCAATCAATAAAAATAGTAAAACACAAAAAATCACAAAATATACGGATAGATTCCCCACATCCAACCTCCCCTCACAACTCTACCTCAACTCTACCCACCAAACCCCCTATCCCTGGATGCCTTTTACAAACAGGAAAGTCTTGCACAACCTCAGGAATAATCTTGGGTTCTGGATCAAATGAACCTCCAGATGAAGGGAGTTCCATAGCTTCAAGGCAGCAATAAAGAATGCCTCCCTGCCAAGGCATCATCATACAAACAAGACTAAAACATGGTACCTATAGGGAGGTGCTCCTGACTGACCACAAGGGTCTCAATGGGGGCATGGAAGGACAGGCGATATCTCAGCTAAGTGACCATTTAGAGCTTTAAAGGACAAAACAAGCACCTTAAACTGTTCCCGGAAAGCTATAGGGAGCCATTGAAGATTACAGAGCACCGGCGTAATGTGTTCCCAGTGCCTCGCCCTTGAAAGGAGGCAAACCACTAAATTCTGTACCAGCTACAGCTTCCAAACAGCCATCAAGGGCAGTCCCACATAGAGTGCATTGCAGTAATCTAGCCTCTAGGTGATGAAAGCATGGATGACAGTGGCCAGCGCTGAATCAGAAAGAAAAGGTCACAGCCTCCTCACCAGATGGAGTTGGTGAAAAGTAGGGATGGGATTCATGGTATTGTCGAGAACAAATAGTAGCCAATAATGGTGCTATCAGTTCTAATCCGGTATATCCGATAATACTGGTTTGCGGCAAAATCAGTTCTTTTGCATTAACAGCATTATTGGTTTTTTAACATTGCAGTTTTCCCCATTGAAGCCATATACCGCATATACGGATAGATCCAAAAGAGCAGATAAAGGGAGAACTGAGAAACGATAAAACTGAGAACCGAGATTTTGCCAACAGTCTCATCCCTAGTGAATAGCACTCCCAGACACTGCTGCAAACTGAAAATCCAGGCAATGCAAGGGGTCCAGATTAAGCACTCTACGGCTGAAAACCTGATTGACCAGAGAGGGCCGAACTATATCAATAAGAGGAGTCCCAATCCCGTTCATGCCACAAGGTTGGCCAACCATCATATTCTCAGTCTTATCTGAATTCATCCTCAGTTGGTTCACCCTCATCCAGTCCCCAACATCAGCCAGGCAATGGGTAAGTACTAGGGAAGTCTGAACAGAACAGGGTTCGGATGTTCGACCATTGGGCCGGAAAACTTAGTTTGGGTTCATGGGTTCAATCCCACGTAGTTCGGACCCCCCAAATGTTCAGAAAGTTCAGCTGTGGCAGAGGCTTGGGGTGCTCCAGGGGGGCCTGTGGAGGCATGGCAGGCCATCGGAGACACAACAGCAGAGGACAGGAAGGCTTTGCGCTTGGCACCCCAGCTTGCCTGGGAAGGTGGGCTCAGTGCTTGGCCTCCAACAGTGCCCGTGGCACCATGGCTGGCCTCCTGAGACCCAGCGGCAGCAGCAGCAGCAGGCCAGGAAGGTTTGGAGATTGGTGGCTGGCCTGGCACCCCTACTTGTTTGGGCACTGCAAGCTGCCAGGCATCGGTGGAGCCGCAGCAGACATTGGATTTCCCAGTAGCAGAACCCATGGCAGCAGCACCAGCAGACAGGCAGCATGGCATGAGCAGTAGAAGGCAGGCTGAGTTAGGGTTTGAGGCTGGCAGGCAGGCAGGCAGCGTAGCATGAAAGGCAGTAGGAAAGGCAGTCTGGGACCTTGGCAGGGCACTCAGATAGACTGGCAAAGACTGCAGTGCATGAGAGAGAAAGCCAGTCAGATAGGTAGACTGGGATCATCTAGACAGAGGCTGGCTGGCAGGTTTACAGCTTCTCAATGCCACCCTGCGTCATGAGGTCATTCAGATAGGACAGTCGAGGCCATCTAGTCAGAGAGAGAGAGAGAGAGAGGCAGGGTGGGTGCCAGGCATTGGGAGGGAGGGACAGCACCTCAGCAGCAGCAGCAGCCCAGATTGAGAAGGAGCCCCATCCCAAAACTGCCCCTGGCATGGGATGGCATGTGCCACTGCACCATCAATCCATGTCCAGGGGTAGCTCGGGGAATCCCAGCAGCGGAAGGTTGACCTTGATGAAAAGCAACTGCATGTGCTCCACCAACTTGGCCCCCAGTCTCAGGCAGTGCGACGAGCAAATGTCCCCCGCTATAGAGAACACCTGTTCACTGGGGACACTCATTGGTGGGCAGGACAACAGACCTTTGGCCACTTTGGACAGGACCGGCCACACGTCCCTCTGAAATCTGTGTCGCCACCATGTTCTGCCCCTCCCATCAGCATTGTCAGTGGTGCAGCAGCAGCCAGTTGAGGCCCAGAAGTGTCAGTGCACCATGGAGGAGCTGGCGTGGGGGCAGCTGCAGGATGTGGAGGACAGCATGGCTTTCAACTGATAGCCACACACATGTTGGGGGAAATGATTGCACTTGATGGGCAGTCCTTATCGGTGGTTGGGGACATGGGGTTTAGGCACTTGATTGGCTTCCTGGCCCCCCAGTTTTAGCTGTCCTTACGCACCACCCTGAGTCGGTAGGTGGTGCCAGCCTTGTACTGGGCTTTAAAGGAGAGGGTGAAGGAGCAGCTGGCAGGGGCTGGAGGTGCCACCATCCACTTCACCAGTGACCTGTGGTCGAGAATAAATGCACAGCATGCCTACCTGGCAGTGACCGTGCACTGGTAGCAGGACACAGCGGCAGCATTTGGGAGTGGAAGGAGGGGTCCCAAAACAGGGTATAGGTGGTCCCTGCTTCAGGTGGAAGTCATGGATGGCCCCCACACCGATTGGAACATCGAGGCAGCCCTGACCACCATGGTGAGGGAATGGGTCATGCCAGGTTCGTCTTTCACCAAGGGGTTTGTGGTGATGGACAGCACGGCCAACATCTTGAGGGCAGACTGCCAGGGGGGCTTCACCAGAATCCCTTGTACCACACACACCCTTCACCTGGTGGTCAGGGACACTCTGGGCTTGGGGGAGAAGGGGATTGGGGCAGGCACCCTTAGCTCCCTCATTGAGTGGGGGAGGAAGCTGGCCAGTTTCTTTAACCAGAGTGTGAAGGGCAGTGACCTCCTCTGGGTGATTCAGGCTGAGCAAGGCTCCCCAGTCCACCAGATGGTGCAGGATTTGTCCACCAGGTGGAATTCAACATTCCTGATGCTCGAGCGGCTTCTCAAGCAGAAAGCTGCCTTACATCAGGTTCAACTGGTGATGATAAACAGCGGGGAACCTCCAGGGTACAATGGGGAAGAATGGGAGATCCTGGATCACACTGTCTTTGTTCTGAGACCATTCCTGGCCATGACAGCGACCATCAGCTCCTCCATGGCCACTATCAGCCAGGTGACCCCTCTGGTGTAGAGTCTACTCAGGAGGCTGGATGAGATTATCCAGGGGCAGGATTGTGGCCCTCAGGGGAAGAAGCTGGCAGCTGAGGCAGTTGCCTTGGGTGGCAGCTGATGGCAGGGCTGAAGACGTGGTTTGATGAGCTTCTGCAGTGGGAGGAATATGTGTTGGCAACCATGCTGGACCCTAGGGTCAAGGGCAAAGTGGTACGCCAGACACTGTTCTATGGCCACTGGAATGGTGAACTGGTGGAGAGGGTCTGGAAGGCAGAGAGGGCTCTGGAGAGTGCATGGAAGCAGTCGCAGGATGCCCCTGGGGATGGTGGGAGTGGGGGAAGCCACCCCTTTCAGCCATCAGGGTCTATTCTTGCCCCCAGCTCTAGCAGTAGCAGCACCAGCAACAGGCTGAGCAGCAGCAGCACCCCTGTTGCTTCTGAATGAAGTGGATGGACATCCCTCCCTGTCTGTAACATAGGCCCCAGAACTCTGAGGGTGGGTCCAGGGGCTGGAGTGGCTGTTTCTTGATGCAGTGGAATGATGGCTCCCCTTGACTGTAACATAGGCCCTGGAACCCTGATGGTGGGTCCTGGGACTAGAGTGGCAGCTTCTCAATGACGTGGATGGACATCCCTCCCTGCCTAGAACATAGGCCACAGAACCCTGGTGGTGGGTCCTGGGGCTGGAGTGGCTGGCTGCTTCTTGATGCCGTGGAATGAAAGCTCCCCATGAGCAGAATGACAGCCCCAGAACCCTGATGGTGGGTCCTGGGACTGGAGTGGCATCTTCTGGATGATGTGGAGGGATAGCCCGCCCTGCCTGGAATGTAGTCCCCAGAACCCTGAGGGTGGGTTCTGGGGCTGGAGTGACTAGCTGCTTCTTGATGCAGTGGAATGACAGTGCTCCATGAGTAGAATGGTGGCCCCTGAACCCTGATAGTGGATCCTGGGACTACAGTGGAATCTTCTAGATGACATAGATGGACAGTTCTCCCTGTATGTTACATAGGCCCCAGAACCCTGAGGGTGGATCCTGGGGCTGGAGTGACTGGCTGTTTCTAGATGAGGTGGAATGATGGCTCCCCATGAGCGGAATGATGGTCCCAGAACCCTGACAGTGGATCTTGGCACTAGAGTGACAGCTTCTGGATGAACTGGAATGACAGCACTCCCTGCCTGGAATGTAGACCACAGAACCCTGATGGTGGGTCCTGGGGCTGTAGTGGCTGACTGTTTCTTGATGCAGTGAAATGATGGCTCCCTCTGTGTGGAATGACGGCCCCAGAACACTGACAGTCCTGGGACTGGAGTGAAAACTTTTGGATGAAGTGGAACGACTAGGGATGGGCGAACGCGATTCGGAAGTTTGGAGTTCGGCCCGAACTCAGCCTGTTTGGACGACCAAACCAAACCGAACTTCCGAACAGGAACTGGCTGAACCGAACTCAATCCGAACAGCGAAATGACCTAACAGTTTGGTCAGTTCGGATCGCGTTCGGGTGGCAAAAAAAGGTTCACTGGAAGGTCAAACGTGACAGGGAGGGGTAGACTTCCAGGCACCAGGGGTGGAGAGGCTTGCAAGAAATGAAACTATCTGCCTCCCCCCTTCCCAACACCTTCTGAGCTAGTCGCTGTTCCTGAACAGCAGGCGTTGAGTAGGATTATTAGATTGCTTTAAGTTTCATTTCAGTTTTGTACTGAAATGAAACTTAAACCTTAAACTGAAACCTTGTGTT
>QEPC01007418.1:381124-432325 GCA_003113815.1 Sphenodon punctatus | reverse complement strand
CAGGAGTGCGTAGGGAAATTAGGTCTGAGAGGTAAGGGGGAGCTTGGTCGTGGAGCGATTTGAACGTGAAAACCAGGAGTTTAAACAGGATACGTTCAGGAAGGGGGAGCCAGTGAAGGGAGAGGAGGAGAGGCTGCACATGGTCGAAGCGAAGGGCAGAGTGAATGACCTTGGCAGCGGAGTTTTGGATTGCGATAAGGGGGGACAGGTGAGAGCGAGGGAGGCCAGAAAGTAGGAGTTTGCAGTAGTCAAGGCGAGAGATAACCATGGCATGAACAAGGATTTTGGCTGAGGAGATAGAGAGAAAGGGGCGGATGCGGGCAACGTTGTGGAGAGCGAATCGGCAGGATTTGGCCACAGAGTCGGATCCAACTTTGTGCGAGTCCTTCAGGAAACCTGTCTGTCCATAGAAAATAATTGGCCATTGTGTGCAAAAAGCTTAATACCATATCAAGGACACAAAAAGTATTAGACCATGATAAACGACAAACCAAACACAAAAAACACACTGCATCTAATACTGTGAACCTCGGCTGATATCTAATTCTTCTGCATAAGTCTGTTATATAGCAGATACAACAATCTACATATGACAAGTGTGAGTATTGTTTATATCTCTGACAGGCATATTTTAGAACCTCCCTCATTTATGTTGACCATTTCTTTAAGACTCTCCCAGAGATTTAGCCAGATAGCATAAAACTCCTCTAGCTTATCTTTGATGTCCGCTATTACCCTTTCCATTGTTAAAGTGAACCAAATACAATATTTCAAAGGATGGATAGTCAGGGTTTTCTTTGTTTTCCATTTGGTCAGAATTGTGTGTAAAGGTGCACATGATGGCAGGCTGCTTTTCTTTCAGCTGTCATAGGAATATCAGGAAATATGCCCAACAGAGCAAGTGATGGCTGGAATGGTACATCTGTCCCAACCACTCTATTCATTATTTTCCAAATCTCTTGCCAAAAGGGCTTAACCTTTATACAATGCCACCAACAGTGAAGGAGATCCCCCTTCTCTACGCACCCTCTCCAACATTTATCCGGGTAAGATCTATTCATTTGGTTCACCCTCACCGGAGTAAGGTAGACTCTTAAAGTTGTCTTGATTTGGGGCTCCCGAACAGCCAGGGATATGGAAGCCTTCTCCATTACCTGCCACATTTGGTGCATTTGTGACTTGTCTATTATCATTTCAAGAACATCTGCCCAAGTAGATACGTAACCTGCGTCTGGGTGTTGGAACAATAAACACAATTCTGCATTGATTCTAGAAAGAATATGCATTCCAGATGAATCCCCAAACAGGACTCTTTCAATCCCATGCAGTGACCTAAAATATTGTTCTCTGTCTTTCTTGTTATTAAATATGCTTCTAATTGTAAAATATATAATCAGTTGAATTTTAGTGTCTAATTTGGTTTGTAAAGTATCCAATGTTAAAAAAACCTCATAACAAATAAGTGAGATGCTCTAGAAACACCCTTCTCTGCCCACTTCTTGGGAATCTTTTTGTCTATATTACAATTTTTGGTGAGCATGCCAAATATAGGTGTGCATGGTGTTTTACCAATTTGGATTTCCACTTTATGAATGACTGACATTCAGATCCTACCTACTGCAGCAGCAAATGAGTGGCCGGTATCCCTCGGTATATTATACTTTGGTTGATCTACAAGCAGATCTTTAAAGCTGTTGATCTGTAGAATGTGCTGTTCCATACCCACCCATCCAAGGGCATGAAACCAATGCTTGATTGCTCTGAGAGAGGATGCCCGGTGGTATCATTTAAGATCAGGTAGGTTGGCTCTGCCTTTTTCAACTTCTCCTAACCCTCAGCTTGTTTGTTCTCCAAATTATTTTAGAAAAAATCTTATTAATACATTGAAAGTATTATTTTCATAATGAGATAGGCAGTGCAAAAGATGTGTAAAGTAGCTTGGGAAGTTCCACCATTTTTATAAGATTAATTCTACGCAGCCAGGAAACCTGGAGTCTCCAACACTGTTCCTCTTTCATCCTGAGATTTTCAATCAGGGGCTTGAAATTTTCTTTGTATAAGTGATTCAGGTTCTTGGTAATATTAATCCCCAAGTATCTGAACCCATGTTTCTGAAATTGAAATGGGCATACCAGAGTTCTCTCCTCAGGTGTGAGCAGATGTTCCTTAAAAAGCATCATCTGAGACTTATATTAATTTTGTAACCAGACACAAGACCAAATCTCTTAAGTTCCTCCATTAGTACAGGGATGCATGTTGTTAACTTTGTTTTAAGAAGACCACATCATCTGCATATGTTGCAATCTTATGTTTTGTATTTCCCATTTGGCTGGCTGTTTCTTGATGCAGTGGAATGATGGCTTCCTGTGAGCAGAATGACAGCCCCAGAACCCTGATGGTGGGTCCTGGGACTGAAGAGGCAGCTTCTGGATGAAGTGGAATGACATCCCTCTCTGCCTGGAATGTAGGATTCAGAACCCTAAGGGTGGGTCTTTGGGCTGGAGTGTCTGGCACCCCTGCTTGACCAGGCATTGCAGGCTGGCTGGCATCGGTGGAGTAGCAGCAGAGGCCGAGCCAGGGCTCAGTGTCTGGCATCCCTGGTTGGCCGGGCATTGCAGGCTGGCTGACCTGGATGTGGGACATTTGCAGACAATGAAGTGGAATTACACAGCCCTCCCTACTTGGAAGGTAGGTCCCAGAACCCTGATGGTGAGTTCTAGGGATGGAGTGGCTGGCACCCATGCTCAACTGGGCATTGCAGGCTGGCTGGCTTCGGTGGAGCAGCTGCAGAGGCCCAGCCAGGGCTCGGTGGCTGGCACCCCCTACTCATCTGGGTGTTGGAGGCTGGCATCCTAGGGTATTTTCAGATGTTACGAGATCACGGTGAACCACGGTGAATACCCACCTGTGGTCACCGTGTCCCGAACGTCTGTTTGGCAGCCGCCAGATGTTCGCCACGGTGAATACCCACATGGGGTCAGTTTGAACCACACTTCCCGGGCTAGCCGGGGAAATGTCCTGGGAAGCGTGGTCAAACGGACCCCGGGCAGGGACCAATGGAAAGTAATGTCTGGCCATACGCCACGGCCTGGGATCCCCAGCGGGATCCCGGGCCATGGCACTTCCGGCCCGACGCGGTGGCCACAATGGCCATGCCGCCCGCCCGTCCATCTCCTCGGAGGGCGGGCGGTGGGGTGCATGGAGGGGGTGGGGCCGTGCAGCTGCACGTTGCGCTGTGTGGCCCCGCCCCCTCCCAGATTCCCCGCCGGGATCCCCCCGGCACATCTGATATGGCATTATGGGGCGACCCCGGGGGGGAATGAATCCGGTGATTTCAGTACGAGGCCAAAGGGCCCCATAACATCTGAAATCACCCCTATTCGACTGAGCTCAAGAAGCTCTATTGCAAACTGGGAAAACCTTGCCCGCCGATGTACTCATCCAAGCTATGCCCGTCTACAAGAGTGTGGAGCAAATGGCTGATGTGCAGCAGCATTAGACATTGGATTGCCCGGGCACAGTAACTGTGGCTGGCACCCCTGCCCGGCCGGGCATTACAGGCTGGCCGGAATTGGTGTAGCAGTGGCAGAGGCCCGGCCAGGGATCGGTGGCTGGCACCCTTGCTTCGCCGGGTGTTGCAGGCTGACTGGCCTGGATGTGGGACACTTGCAGACAAGTGGAATGATGGCTCCTCATGAGTGGAATGACTGCCACAGAACCCTGAGGGTGGGTCCTGGGGCTGGAGTGGATGGCACCCCTGCTTGGTCGGGCATTGCAGACTGATTGGCATCGGTGGAGCAGTGGCATAGGTCCGGCCAGGACTCAATGGCTGGCACCCCTGTTTGTCTGGGTGTTGCAGGCTGGCATCCTAGTCTCCAGATCTCAATAAGCTATTCTGCCAGTTGGTCAAGCCTTGCCCGGTGGTGAATTATGTGGCCACCCAGCAGCAGACATTGGATTGGTGGGACACAGAACCCTTGGTGCAGACAGCAGAGGAAGCATTGTCAGCAGTAGCAGACATTGGGTTTCTGGGGCACAGAACCCGTGACACAGACAGCAGAGGTAGCACTGGCAGCAGCAGCAGACATTGGATCACCCGAGCACAGAACTCGTGGCACAGACAGCAGATGTGGAATTGGCAGCAGAAGCAGACATTGTATTGCTGGGTCAGAACCCGTAGCTCTCTCATAGATATATCTATGAGAGAGATAACACTAATAATAAAACTCCCATTGGGATCTGATAGCAGTAATATAATACATGGCCTGCAGAGGCTTAAATTATATGGGACATCTTGATATCACTTGCCACTAAGGGGAGTGCTGCTCCAGCTGCATAGTATAATAGATGCATCACACCTGATTTGAAGTGGAGACTATGGGTATTTTCAGAAGTTATGTGGTCAATGTCCACCACAGTCAATTCCCTGTGGTGGCTTGGACCACATAACATGTGTTGGGGGAACGGATGTTTCCCCCCAGATGTTACCACGTCGTGGGATCACATTCACCACGTGAGCGGACGAAGTGGCGGGGCCAGAGGCCGTCACGTGTTGAAGGCAATTCCCCACCGTGGTGACCCCCGCCATCATGTCTGGACGGTGGCCACGGCCCAGAATCCCCACAGGGATACCGGCCCGTGGCCATAGCGGGCGAGCGCTGTGGCGGCATTGGCCATGGCGGCCGCCCGTCTCCCCAGAGGGCGGGTTATGGGGAGCGTGGAGGGGGCGGGGCCGTGCAGCCACACCTTGCGCCACGTGTCCCCACTCCTCCACGATTCCCCGCCGGGATCCCCTGGCACGTCTATTAGGGCGTGGTGGGTCATCCCGGTGGGGGATCATTTTATTGATTTTGTGACAGGACCAATTGGCCCCGTCACGTCTGAAAATACCCTATATATGAAGGGTTGACTAAGGGTGATTTCAGACATTACGCAGTCGGGATTCACCACAGTGGATTCCCGGCAGGGGTGAACAGATTAACCACCTCCTGTGGTCAAGGAAAGCCCCAAACAGACATGACGGGACCGGGACCACAGCAGGGAATCGGATCACCAGACCACGGCCCGGGGCAGTGCAACAGACATTACGCCAATCCTGGGCCAGGCCATGGTCAAAGCACCTGGAACGCGCTGGGGCGGCTCATCCCGGCTGTTGTTGTTTGCCCTTTAAATCTCCCTCCCCAGTCTGTGTTGTTGCTGGTTGCCTGGCAGTGACGCTGCATGCTTTGTCCCCAGCTGGGAATCATTGTCTTTGGTTCTGACCAGTGGTTGCCATTCAGACATTACTTTTTTTGTTTCCCTTTGGGAATCTCTTTGACCACACTTTCGGAGATGGTCTGGGCCAGAGCTCTGGAAGCGTGATTGATTTTGACCCCATGTGGGTATTGACTGTGGTGAACATCTGGCGGCCGCCGAACAGACATGCAGGGCGTTTTGGCCCCGCCACGGAATTGACCGTGGTTCACGGTGGTTGAGCGTGATCTCGTAATGTCTGAAATCACCCTAAGGAGGAAATTAGCTGAGTTGGGTTACTTGGTCTTTTCTGCTCTTGATTGTAATAGAACCAGGCCTTTGGGAGCTGATATGTGGTAGGTTAGCTACATTTAAGTCTTCCCCTTTGAGTGTTTACACTTTGGAGACACTAGTAATTGCTCTCTCTATTTTTTTTTCAGAGGAGTGTGCCTTTTAAGACCAATGATTACAACCTCCCCTTAGGGGCAAATACAAAGTATTTTTTACAAAAGTTTTACTTTTGGCTTGTGTATGTCAGTAATAGGGTGTTTTCAGACGTTACGGGGCCGCTTGGCCCCGTACCGAAAACAACCCTTTCATTCCCCGCCGGGGTCACACCATCACGCCATATCAGACGTGCCGGGGGGATCCCGGCGGGGAATCTGGGAGGGGGCGGGGCCGCGTGGCGTAACATGTGGCCGCATGGCCCCGCCCCCTCCTCGACCCCCGACCCCCGCCCTCCAGGGAGACAGGCGGGTGGCGGGGCCATTGCGGCCGCCGCATCGGGCCGGATGTGCTGTGGCCCGGGATCCCGCCAGGGATCCTGGGCCGTGGCAACCGGCCAGATGTTACTTTTTTTTTGTCCCCGCTGGGGATCTTTTTGACCACGCTTCCCGGGATATTCCCCCGGCTAGCCCGGGAAGCGTGGTTCAAATTGACCCTATACGGGTATTGACCGTGGCGAACATCTGGCGGCCGCCAAACTGATGTTTGGGACACAGTGACCACAGGTGGGTATTCACCGTGGTTCACTGTGATCTCGTAACGTCTGAAAATACCCATAATGAACACACATATTTTTCAGAATTTTTTAGGTCTGAAGGATCCACAAACCTGAATAGCCCCTCTGAGAAAAGTAAATATTAAATATGTGTTGCTGAGGAAGACCAGGCTATCTGGTTCCGAAACACAGCTGTGTACAACACAGGGAGATGATGATATCTCTCCCATGGGGGGTCTATATATATGTATGTACACATGCTTGAATGAGGGAGTTTGTGTTATCACTCCCATAGGTATGTACTAGTTGTATTTTGTTTGGAGCATATAGTATTGCAATATTGTACATATGATGACTTATATTACTACATATATTTAGTAGGGGTGGGAATTTCGGTTCCCCCGTTATCCAAAACTACCGGTATTTTGCTGTACCGGCAGTTTCGGATTAACCCGGTAATCTGGGGTACCGGTACCGGTTCCCAGTGCCGGATTTTTTTACATTGCAGCCATTGAAATGAATGGCCGCAATGTAACCCCCCCCCTCACTTTCCCTCCTGCATCGAGGCTGCGCGGGTGGAAAGGGGGACACCCCCCACCCACCCTGCCCAGCCTGGATTAAATTTTTTTTTTTAACCCAAAGTCCGGCCTCTGGGCTGCCACTGCCACACCGGCGGTGACCCAGAGCCTGCACCACCAGCAGCCAGGGTGATCCCTGGGGTGGCGGTGGTTTCGAGCTCCTTTAACCTTTACCGTTCATCATGAAAAAAATTACACTTGAGATATAATGGCGTTGATTTCTACCCCAAGCTGATTTTGGCCTGTGGATTGAAAGTGTGCAATAAAATGTAATTTTTTTTACAATAGCCACACAATCTATGTCCAGAACACACACACAGACATTATAGAGTCTGCATTAGGGTGGATTTCCACTCCATTAGGAAATTAACGCTGGGGTGATTTGTACCCCAGGCATTGTTTGTGTGTGTTTTTTATTATAGAAGAGACAAATGGTAACAGATATCTGGATGAAATTTGAGTATGTTATGCCCAGAGGTGTCAGTGACAATGTCCTAAATTCTAACAAATTACCATATTTTTTCATGTTTCTTTCCACTGGGGGATGGACAACAACCCCATGGTGAAAGACTAGGGCTAGTATAAAAAGCACTGACTCTCACCCTCAGAACGACAGTTCCTTCCAACCCTTTCTAGAAATATAAGGAAAACATTCCATGCGGGGCTGGAAGGGTGGGTGTTGTGAGAATATTTCAAAACCATCTCAAAGAACCTTGTTTACAAGGTAGCAACCTTCTGTTCTTCTTCAAGTGGCTCTTCACATGTTATTTTTACATGGCTCTGCCGAGTGGGGGAGGTCCGTGGGCATGCCAGTGCATGGACAAGGCATGCACATGGCTGCACATGCATCCTCACTCACCCCCCACTCATCCACACCCATGGAGTAACCGCCATTTCCCCTGGTTGCTCCGTGCATGGGGACGAGTTGGTGTGTGTTTGTGAAGATGCGTGTTAGCCGGGCGTGCATGCACCACCACTCACCATGGGTGCATGCACCACATTGTTCATACGGGACTCCCCACCCACAAACACAGAAATCTGCATGTTCATGGGTGGGAGACGCCTGTGCAAAAAGGGCCGTATTCTCACAACTGTCTTACTTATACTATCTTACGTAGGAATTTAAAGCAATATATATTCTATCTTGGAAAATAAATCTGCAAATATATTTCTGAGATTATTATGGCTTCTATTTCACTAACTTTTCTTAATGAAGTTATTGCTAACAGGAATACTGTTTTAAACCCGCACCCCATAACCAGTTTATTTGCGCCTCCCATATAATCAATTCATGCTGCCCCGGGGGCACAAATTAAATGGTTATGAGTAAGGGCAGCATGAACTGATTATGAGGACACACCTGAACTGGACTGGCCGCACCGCATGCGTGCACAAGGCACAGGCAGCACTGACAGCAAGAAGTAACAGGCCCTGGAGGCCAGACTGGCTAAGCTCACTCCCCTCCTCCAGTAAGGCAGTGGATGCAGTCAGTCTCTCTGTGCCTGCCTCACTGCCCGCCCAGCTTCCCCTGCAGTAAAACCACAAGTGGTGGTAGACGCTCAGCTGGGGAGGTAGGAAGCATTGGGAGGCCATGCTTGTCTATGGCCACAGTTAGAACTCCTAGCCGCTGGATTTTGTATATTTAGAAGCTGGCAGCAGGCCCCACCCCATCCCTTAAGCCCTGCCCCATCCCTTAAGCTCCACCCACTTTGGGGTTTTGGAGTGCATGAGGGGCCCATAACTGAGGCTTGAGTCCAGGCCCTTCTCAACCTTGCTACGCCCCTGAATAGAAGCACCCAATTCATGGTGAATAAGAGTAATTTTGCTTGCAAATACATTCAAGCTTGAATAAGACTTCCTCAAAAAATAAATAAATGCAATATGGTCATGAAACTATGAGTGAAGTGGTACAAACATCACAGATCAACGTCTGATTATGGTATATCTTGTCAGAGAGTCTTTATCTTCTGAGATGATTAAGCTGTCAAATTTCTGGCACCTACTGAGTTGCATCTATCTTGAAGAAACCAGCTAGCTATCTTTGGGAAGAAACATATGTGAAAGAAGCTCAAAGGCCTGATCTGGCCCCAGGAGGAAAACCACAGTGGGCACAATCTGGGTTGGGTTGCCGAAAAAACCTGATGCCTTCCTGCTACCCACACAGCCTAGTGAGGGTTGGGAGAAAAACAAACATGCTGCTGGTCCTGCCTTGCCCTTGTGGTGTGCCCAATACAGTGCCCCCCACCATGACTAGCGGCCATGGTGGCCCCAAACAGCTCAGGAACAGACATGATAGCTTGCTGTGGCCTGCTTTGGTCTAGTTGGGTGGGTCTTAGCCTGGGCTCTGACCTTGGAGTTTTTTTGAGGTCAGAACCGAGACAAGCTGTCAACACAGTCCAGGGAAATCCTGGGACATCTGGTGGTGCCTGCATGCTCGTGCAGGTGGGAACTGAATCAAAGCTGGTCAAAGAGGGCCACAGTGGGCCAACATCTGTTTTTACTCTTTGACTCAACTTTTCCACCCACTTTGGTGAAATAAAAGCAGGCCACAAGACCACAAACAACAATCAAATCATAAAACGCAATCATTTCCCCCTACGTTGCTTCAAAAAGATCATGAAAATCTAGTGGAAATTGAAGATACAAGATTCTGAGGTCCTCAGAAGAGCAAATATGTCAATCCAACAGCCAATGATAAACGCGTAGGTAAGGTGGACTTGTTACTAGGGGTGTGCAATGCATTCATTTTTATAAAAACCAAAATGAAAACCCCATTTCTGTTCGTTATTGCAATTTTAAAAAATGGAAAAAATAGTCCTGGAATTTTGGAGTAAAAATGAAAATTTTGAAGTAAAAATGAAAATTTTGGAATTAAAAAAAATGAAAATTTTGGGACATAAATTTCAGGCTGTAACTTCTTTGTTTTCTTTCTGGATAGAAAGATTGGATAAAGGGTCCTGATTTTAAAAGCATATGGATTTTTGTGCATTTCTGGCTGAAACCTCTTTGCTTTTCATCCAATTTGGCTGTAAAATTGAAAGATTGTACCCGTAATCAAAGGGATCATCCCTGCCAAATGTAATAAAGATTGGACAATGTGTTCCTACTTTATAAGCAATTTAATTTTTATGGTTTGCACACACATTTCCAGCTACAACATATTTTTTCCTCATCCAATTTAGATACAATTTGGACACTGTGTACCCCTCGCCCAAGGAATCATCCCTGAAAAATTTCACAAAGATTGGATAAAAGGCCCAAATTATATTACTAATTGAGTTTTGTGAATTTAACAGAAGTAGTACCAATATTGATCCTGAACATTTTGGGACAAAAACAAAAATTTCAGGACATAATCAAGACTTCGGTAAGCAATACAGAGGGATGGGGAAAGCAGTACCACAATCAACAGACATGATTGACATAACCAACTTGGCCAGCTGGCATCACAATGACATCCGGCAGCACTGTGACAAACAACATGAGAGAATCCTTTATTGGCTCTTTCCTATGCAGATGCTTCCAACTTTCCAGAAACAAGCAGGATGGGTTAGGGTGGGCACAGAACAGAATGAGGATATAGTATTGACATTTCTGCTAGCCAATTAGCATCACAAACCAATCTTCTACCATTGTGACAAACATGAGAAAATCCCTGCCATAGGCTCATTCTCTGGACATGCTGTCCAGGCTTCCAGCTTGCCAGTACCCAATCATTGTAATCAGGGAGGCTTGGGGGTGGGCATTGGGGAGCAAATATAAGCTTATGCCAAGCTGCCCAGCCCCCACCATGGCTAGATCTTGCGTGGCTTGTAGGATGGCTCTGTGCTCTTTGTGTGTGACTGTGTGTGCTGCAGTCTTCAGTCTCACTGCAGGTGCTCATAAATTCTCCCCCACATATGCCACCACAGACTTTGGGGTGCCAAAGACTGAAGCCTGTGCTAGTACCTCTGACTAGGTGTTGATGAATAATATCTTAGGGGAGGAACAGACTGACTTTAGGGCTGAGTTCTCCCGTATTGCCCAGTGTTTCATTCTCAATTATATTGTTTCAAAACACGTAGGCAAGAAAAGGCCAGTTTTTGTGGCATTTATGGATTTAAGGGGTGCCTTCGACTAGGTGGACAGAAACATTTTATGGCTCAAACTTAGACATATGGGAATGGACCTGGTCTTATTACAACTTATCCAGGAATATCACCAAGATACCTGTGCTAGGGAAATAGTTGAAACCTCACCAGAGACACCATATTTTATTCTATGTCCAAAGGGTCCGTCAAGGGTGCATGCTAGCCATGATATTGTTTAGTCTCTTTCTCAATGATCTCTGACAGTTTTTGATGAAAGACCACTGCCTTTCCCCGAAGATCCTGGGGGAAACGTTTCCACTACTTTTATATGCCAATGATGCAGTCTTTCTATCCTTCACTAAGGTTGGCCTTCAGCGGCTTATTGGTTTGTTCAAAACGTATTGCTCCAAAAATAATCTCAAAATTAATGCTGGTAAACATAAGGTTATGTCATTTGGTACCAGGAAGAAATAGAAATGGTTCATCAATAAGACCCCTTTAGAAACTGTAAATAATTTTTGTTATTTAGGGGTCACATTTACTAACTCCCTGCATTGGGAAGCAGTGAAGCACATTCCCAGAAGGCCCTGATCAAGGCAGCCCAAGTAACGTCTGCTATTGTGTCTTTGTTCCGAAGGCTCTGTCAGAGGTTCTGAAGGCAGGGAAAGTGAAGCTGGAGGCTGCCCTTCTATATGGAGCAGAACTTTGGGGGTTAGATGCCAAAGCTTTGGCAATGGCTGAGAAAGCACAAAGCTCCTCCATAAAGAGGATGCTAAATATGCAGCAAAGCACACCTGCCTATTTTATGAGAACAGAGGCAGGTGTTTACCAATGTTGGCACCTTGGCTATAATAAGAGTGATTAAATACTGGTTCAAAATTATTTATTTATATTATTTTATTTATTTATATTAAAAATTGTATGCCGCCCCCTCCTGCCTCAGGAATCTTGGGGTGGCTCACAACATATTAAAACATTTTAAAACATTAAAACAAACAGCAGTAATTCAATTAAAAACAATATAAAACCCCATCCCCTCCTACCCTACCCTAACCTACCCCACCCACCCCATCTCCCTCAGGAAAGGCCTGGCAGAACAGTCAGGTCTTACATTGTCTGCGGAAAGAGGGGAGGTCGGCAGTCAAGTGGATCTCATTCTCCAATGATAGGGAGTTCCACAGACATGGCTCAGCCACGGAGAACACCCTCCTCATAGTGGAAACCCGGGGGACCTTGAGGAGGGCACCCCCAGCTGACTGCAGGGCCGCTCCAGGACCCAGAGGGTGAGGCGGTCCTGCAGATAGGCGGGGCCCAAGCCATTTAGGTCTTTAAAGGTCAGCACCAACACCTTGAATTGGGCCTGGAAGCCTACCAGCAGCCAGTGCAGAAAGTGAAGCACCGGTGTGATATGCTTGCATCGGCCCGTCCCCATCAAGAATGTATCCCCCCTCCAGACTTCCAAAGATGGTATTACATTGTGCTGAATTACTAGGTCTCATCTCCTCCTTTCCTTGGCTTAACAATAGCCAGGGGAAATTATTTACTATCGGTTTGGGGGGAAATTGTACATCTCAGGACCGACTTCCTCTCTCTAATGAGAGTAAATTTATTGAAGGTTGCCTCAGAGACATTTCCTTACAGGAGGATATGTCTTCAATTAGAGCAGGGGTGGGGAACCTTTTCCCACCTGAGGGCCACTATGAAAGGTTGCACAAGCTCCGAGGGCCGCATAGAAGTTGAGACGGGTATTTAAGGGATGCATTAAAGGAAAAGAGAGTCCAAATCCTGGATTTGTGCCATGGAACTGTCCCCTATCCTTGTTTGAATGCCCTCAGCTCTGATTCCTTCCCTTGAGATCAGTTTTTCAGTGATTGAAGGTAAGAACTGGATCCAAGGACCAAATCCAGGAAGTGGAAAGGGGCCACATAAAAACTTGCTGCGGGCCTCATTTGGCCCCCTAGTCTGAGGTTCCCTACCCCTGAATTAGAGCATCCAGATGTGCCCCCTTCTATAAACTGATCAAATTTGACAATTCCTTGCCAAAATATCTTTCTGTGATCCCCTTGGTGCAGCCCTTACTAGACATAGTTTTGGTCAGATTAAATCTGCAGTACTTGTGGGAAGATGGTCAAAGACTCATCATTTAAGAACTTGTCCTTGTGGAAGTGATGAGGTTGAGGACATTGTTCACTTTTTATGGTCTTGTGACCTTAAAGTTGTGATCTTAAAGTTTCTGCTTCCAGTGGTCAACCCATCTCATCACTTCAGTCCATATGAGCGTGCCATATGAATTTTGCAAAATGAGTAATTGCAGGTACTAAATTATCTGGCAAGATACATTAGAGCAGCAAGGAAAATCCACAGTAGGATATTGTTGTAAATTCTTGCTGATGAACTTAGACCTCTTTACATTATAAAGGTTTTATATTATATTTTAACTATTTATGCCTTGTATGGAGGTAGTATGATACTAGATTATGTTTTGCCTGCTAATGCCCTTGATTTTAGTTATTTCATGCAATTTGCTATGTGTCGCACTTCCAATTTTTAATATTATCCCCTATTGAGGTGATTTATGTATGTATTTTTTTGATGATAGTGGTGTCTAATTTCACCGTCATCTCTTGCGAAGATGTTTTTGTATTCTTTCATATTTGGCTGAACACCATAAATAAATTATTATTAGTAGTAGTACTAATTATTATTATTAGTAGTACCTCTGACACCTCCTGTGCTCTGTCCACCTCCTCCTATCTTCTTCACCCTTTCTACAAATGCTCCAAAAAGCAGATCTCTGCATCTGGAAAAACCTCTATAAATTAAACAGAGTAGGGCTGAAACTTGGTATTCAGAATTACTCGAGTTTTTACAGGATATTCTAATATTTGACTTGGTTTTATCAAGTACCAAGTAACCAAGGAATTTTCCCGATACTCGGTACAGTACTTGGTACTCATTAAATAATTGATTGAATAAATGGGGAATGGAACTGGGAAGGGAGATAAGGGGCAGCAAGGGGCAGGTGGAATGGAGAACAGACAGGAAGAGGTATCTTGAGTGAGGGGAACAATCTGTTCAAATGTTATCCAAATTTGATGGAAAACAAAGACATTACAGCTAGAAATGTGTGTGCAAGCCATGAAATGTTTAAATTGCTTATAAAACAGGAAGTTTTGTCCAATATTTCTGAAATTTGGCAGGGTTGATCCCTTGCATGAGGGGCACAATGAGACCAAATGCCAGCCAAAATGGATGAAAAACAAAGTTGTTATAGCTGGAAATGTGAGTGCACAAACCATATAATTAAATTGCTTATAAAATTTGAACCCTTTATCCAATATTTATGAAATTTGGCACTAATGATACCTTCTGCGAGGGGTACAATCATTCAAAATGTCTTTCAAATCATATGGAAAATGAATGCATTAAAGCCAGAAATACATTTCCCATTGAAACCAAGGTAAAACAAAAATGACTTAATAACAAAAAAAAATTATCAATAAAGAAAAACAAAAAAGAAAATTTTAATAATGAAAATTAAAACAAAAAGCGTCTCTGGGGCACACCACTATTTGTCACCACATTAGATTTCTTATACTAGACTACTCAAGAAGATATTCTACAGTGAACTGAGGGTTGCTAAACATTCTGGTTGGTGGTGTGCATAAAGACCAAGCTTAAAAATATATAACATCTCAGCTGACACATGGGAACAAGTTGACAAATTGTAATTCAAGATAGTATGACAAAATTTGGTTGAAATGGCATCCAGCTAGCTGAAGAAAAGAGATCCCAAAGGAAATCAAGAGGAAAACAATCTGTGTAGTTTAGTCTGACATCCAACATCTTTTGTGAAGGAAAACATTTTTTTTTAAAATCAGACTGTACAGTATAGTCATATAAGAATCCAGAATTTGAAAGTTGTGTCTGGAGATGAATTTGTGGTAGTCATCATTGATCAAAATGGACATAGGATCAGCTAGGCAAGCACTGCTACTGCAATACATTCAGAGGTTTAAAATCCTCCTTAGAAAACCATTGCACAATGGTCAGTCATGCAAACTTAAGTAAAAAGTGGGACAGACAGTTATTCAAACAGAGAATTTATTTGGCAGTCAGTGTTCCACACTTTACCTACCCCTGCCATTAACTAAACATTTTAAAACTTTAAAATTCAACAGCGTGTATTTGACCCATTTGGCCATTTTCACCAGGGTTACACTTCCATCCTTAATTCCTAGTTCCTTACACTTTGGGTATTTTCAGACATTATGAGATCACAGTGAACCACGGTGAATACCCACCTGTGGTCAATGTGTCTCGAACGTCGTTTGGCGGCCGCCAGATGTTCGCCATGCTCAATCGGCACATGGGGTCAATTTAAACCATGCTTCCCGGGCTAGCGGGGGGAATGTCCCGGGAACCGTGGTCAAAGAGATCCCCAGCGGGGACCAAAAAAGAGTAATGTCTGCCCGGGCATCACGGCCTGGGATCCCCGGCGGGATCCCGGGTCGTGGCGAATCTGGCCCGACGCGGTGGCCGCATTGGCCCTGCCACCCGCCCGTCTCCCCGGAGGGTGGGCGGCGGGAGCGTGGAGGGGGCGGGGCCGTGCGGCCGCACGTTGCGCCACGCGGCCCGCCCCCTCCCAGATTCCCTGCCGGGATTCCCCCGGCACGTCTGTTATGGTGTGATGGGGTGACCCCGGGGGGGGAATGAATGGGGTGATTTCGGTACGGGGCCAATGGGCCCCGTAATGTCTGAAATCACCCTTTGTTTTATAAGAAGAGTGTATATTGCCTCTTGATTTCCTGTTTCTCTCCCCCCCCCCCCTTCAATTGTGACAGTGCCTAACCTTGCTACTCCTTAATTAAGCAACAGGAGCTGGCCATGAAATAATCAAACTTTCTCTAACTCAGCAGGTTTCCTACGTTTGTGGTCACACAGTGGAATGGGACTTTCTTCACTCCAAAGTGGCCTCCAACCATTCTAAAACTGAGTGCAACATGCTATACAAGTTCATCTGTAATTATAGTTGGTTCTTTTTCTGGGAAAACCAATGAATCACTTACCTGTTCCTCTTTGAGGTCAATTCCAACAAAGATCAATCTGTTTCCTTTCTATTATGGAAGCTCAAAGAAAATATTGTTTCCCATGACATTTCTTTCCATGCTTCAATGAAATGTGGTGGGTTTTGCAAGAATTCCAATGATTTTGATGTTGAGATTTAAATGACTACAAGAGAAGTCCAGATTCTTGAAAGTTTGTGTCTAAGGAAAAAGGTTTGAAAACAAAGTGTAGTCCAAAGTCTCACTTTTAATCATGTACCAGGATTTTATATGAAACTGGTGGCATGGTGCTGTCCTTTATGTGGAAACAACAGGGTGTTACCACTTTAAGAATCAGCAGCCCATTCACTCTGCTTGTGGCTAACTCTCCCATTAAGGAGGGAGTGGCTTATCAGCTTTAAAAGGCTGTGTTAGCAGCTCAGTTGGGGCTGACTTCCAGGCAACCCTCCTATCTTGGATAGCAAGAGTATAGATTAAACAATCAGGGACCCAGGCTGAGTGTGCCTGCCAGGGCATGGACAAAGCAAAGAGGCTGAAAGCCTTTTGGAGAATTAGGTAGATACCGTTCATGTCTGGCATCTAAATAAATGCACCAAAGTGACAGGGAGCTCATGAGTCACTCTGGGCATTTTCACACAAGACACTCTCCACCCACTCCCCACCCACTATACATGTTACAGGGCACCCATAGGGAAACACTGCAGTCCTGTAACATGTATAGTGGGTAGGTGTTGAGCGGGTGGAGAGTGTCTTGTGTGAAAATGCCCTCTGTGGTCTTCCTAGAGTCAAGGATGATAGTCCTGACACTGCAACCAAAATATATCAGATAATCTTGGGTGAAAACAGACATGACGCTAACCACCCTTTAATCACCCTTGGTGGTTATTTATGCATGTTGCAGGGCTGTATTGGTGCCCTATGCAGCCCTATGCAGCCCTGCAGCATGCATAAATAACCACCAAGGGTAGTTAAAGGATGGTTAGCGTCATGTCTGTTTTCATCCCTTATTGCAGTAATAGCGTCAAATAGAGATGATGGCCATCACTTCAACAAATACATAATGACTATTCCAACCACCAAGAGCTTGCAATCTAAAAAGACAAGATGGCTATAGCACTATTAATCATCATGTGTACCACTGAGGCACAGAGATGTTGTTAAGCTACTTGCTCACGATCACACAGGCAGAGGTCTTTATTTAAGTACTTTAGCCATCCTCCCTCTTATCCTGTTCCCACAAGCTAGGGAAGAGTTTGAGCCTGCTCCTATGAAAAACTAGGGATGGCTGAACACAGTTCAGAAGTTCGGAGTTTGGACCGAACTCTGTTTGTTCGGTTGACCGAACCGAACTTCTGAACTGAACTCAAATTTCAAACTGAACCGAACCGAATTTCCAAACTCTGTTCTGTTCGCCCATCCCTAGTGGCAATACACACCAAAAAACCTGGTTTTGAATGGCCGAACTTGGTTCCAAAGTTCGGAATTTGACCAAACTCCGTCTGTTCAGTCGACCGAACCGAACTTCCGAACCAAACTAGAATTTCAAACCGAACCGAACCAAATTTCCGAACTCGAATTTCAAACTGAACCAAACCAAATTTCCGAACTTTGTTCTATTTGCCCATCCCTATGAAAAACTGAATTTCTCAATTGCAGGAGCTATGCATCTGAAATAATAATTTCACTATAGATCTGTGAGTCCTGTTGAAACTTTCTTGACCCTCTACTTCCAATCCTTTGAGTTCCAAAATTAATCTGCCTTTGTGTTCAGCATAAGCCAGCCTGTCACAGGAATGTTTTTTTCCTTCTCTATCAAGATGGCTCTGTGCCACCTAAAGAATAGAAAATGGAAACTGAGCCCCTCTGTGCTAATTAAACCAGATGGATGCTGCTTGTCCAGAGCAGATATGATCAAGCAAAAACCATAAGGGAAAGCACGGCTGTCCAAAATTTCTTTCTTGGAGCTAGTCCATATCCATTGTGCTGAATACACCTAAAAGTACAAATATTTGCCAATTGCAAAGAGTATTTGAGGATGGTTTTATTACTTGTGGAATTAATGTAGTTCAGGAAGAATGAATTTGGGGAAGCTGTACCCTCTGCATATTGCCGAGTCCAGGACCACAAGAGATCTATGTAGAGCTGAAACAAATATCTGAAAAACTAGGTGTGCCCATTGAACTCCCGGTACTGAATTGAACTGAATATTCTGGGTGCTTTTCAGTACCCAAACCTTTTTTTGATTGGGTACCTAAACTGAAATACCAACAACCGGTATACCAAAATCCCAATTTTGTCCGGATTTTATCCCAGTTTTTGTGGAATTTGGGGAAAATCTGGTGTTTCAGTATACTGGTTGTCAGTATTTTGTTCCTGGGTACTCAGTCTGATTTGGATCTCCAAAACGGTACCCCCAAATTTGGTACCCATGGGTATCAAATCAAGTACCCGTTTCAGCTCTAAGCATGCTTGTGTTCTGTAAGGCCATTAAAAGAGGATGGAGTTGAAGGATGAGCTTGTGTTTAAGGTTGTGGGCTATCACCCTATTGTGGTTTAATGGCTTTTTTAAAAGGGAGAAGGAGTAAAGAAATCTTTCTGAGAAGCATAAACTCCATTACCTCACGTGAGAAGTGTGGAATCCTGAGTTTAATTTCAACTATACTACTAAGACACACCAGTGTCAAAATGGCAAGGCTCAAATATTTGAGAAAAAAATAAACAAGGATTTATTCATGTAAAAAGCTTGATTTTAAAACAACCGGGATTCATTCATTCATTCATTCATTCATTCAATCCAAATAACTTCCTAAGTTTCATGATGGCTTTCTTAATAATGTAAATAATTTTCAGGAATAAAAGTGAGGGGTAAGAAACCTTCTGAGGATCCCAGTTAAATTTAGGACTGATTTGAGAAATAAGGTTTGAATGTAGGAGATCCAGCTTACCTCCTTGGCTCTGCCACAAACTTTTCTCAAGACCTTTGGCAAGTCCCAAGGTTTCTCATTTATGTTCTCCCACTGAAAAAGTGTCACCTCAGCCTCTAGCCTCCTTCTTCTTCTGCTCCCCCACTAGAGACAGAGCCAGAGCGAGCAATGGCAGCAGCAGAAATGGTGCCAAGGTGAGGAAGCAGGGCCCAGAATAAGATTGCCAGATCAAAATTTCAAAAACAAAATAAAGGATACTGTGGAACTGAGGGATACTGCAATAAGGGACATCCATTTTGTTCTGAGGGGGTACGGTGATGTCCATTATGTAAATAAGGCACAGCCCTTATGTTCTATGCCAGGCTTTGAAGTAAGGGACATCTGGCAACTCTAGCCCAGAACTAGAGAAGAGTAAGTCCCAGTGTCTGTCAGCTGTGAGGGATTGGATGAGGGTGGGGGGAGTGATGGCCCCCATCATTGATGAGGTCTGTCCTCCCCTGGTATCTCAGGTCTGTAGTCTGGGGGTGCGCCTGGATCCGCAGGTCTGCCTGGATGTCCAGGTGGTGGTTGTGGCGAAGGGGGCATTCTGCCAGTTACATCTGGTATGTCAGCTTAGGGCATATGCCTCCGACTCGAATCTGGCCACTATCGTCCATGTTTTTATTATCTCGAGACTGGACTACTCTACATGGGGCATATAATCTACATGGGGCTACCCTTGGTGCTGGTTCAGAGACTGCAGCTGGTGCAGAATGCAGCGACCCGTCTCCTGAAGGGGATGGGCTGATGTGAGCACATTATACCGGTGCTTCGCTCTCTGCACTGGCTGCCCAATTCCGGGCCCAAGTCAAGGTGTTGGTGTTTACCTTTAAAGCCCTAAACAGACCTACCTGCAGGACCTCCTCACCCTCCGGATTCTGATCGCCCCTGCGGTCGGCTGGGGGTGCCCTCCTCAAGGTCCCCCGGGTTTCCCGGGTGTCGACCATGAGGAGGATGTTTTCTGTAGCTGCGCCATGGCTGTGGAACTCCCTCCCATTGGAGGTCCACTTGACCACTGACCTCCCCTCTTTCCATAGACAGTGTAAGACCTGGCTGTTCCACTGGGCCTTCACCGAGGGAGATGGGGTGGGTGAGATGGGTTAGGGAGGGTTTGGGTATGGGCTATTTTAATCTGGGGATTTTATGTTGTTTTAATTGTATTTTAGTTACGTATTTTAAAATGTTGTTAGCCACCATGAGATGCTTATAGCAGGAGGGAGCGGCATATAAATTTTAATAATAAATAAATAAACAAATAAGTGTGTTTTCAGACAAGACACTCCCCACCCACCTCCCACCCACTACACATGTTACAGGGCACTCATAGGGCAACACTGCAGTCCTGCAACATGTATAGTGGGTGGGTGGTGAGTGAGTAGTGAGTGGAAAGTGTCTTGTCTGAAAATGACCTTAGAGACCACTGGTCTGGCAGTAACCAACCTCTTTCAGTGGAGGGAGGTTTTGAAGGACAGAGAGAACACAAGCTGCTGTAGACTGAAGCCACTTGCAGATGAGCGCAGTGGGTGGGGGAACTTCCGGGAGTGGACACCCTGGAAAGAGCAATCCTGGGATGCTCCGTTCATGTGCCTTTGGGTTTTAGCCCATTTCTAGCTTAATTTCTATCATGCAATGCAGGGCTCAGCACGCATTCTAGGCTCAGCACTGCATGATGGAAATCACACTAGAAATGGATTAACACCCCCCCTCCCCCCCACACACACATGAGCGGAGCATCCCGGGATTGCTCCTTTCAGGATCTCCACTCCAAGAAGTTCCCTCGCCCCCATAGCTTGTCTGCAAGCAGTCTAAGATAGTTGGCCAGAAAGAGCTGGGGCCTCAGCAGGGCTGAATTAAAAATCTGTGAGGCTCAGGGTGAAAATAAAATGTGGGGTCCCTGATGGCCCCTCCCCCTTGGAGGCACTGTCTGTGGGGCCCTAAAGGTGGTTATGTTTGAGACCTCAGTGGGAGGGAGTGGGACCCTCTGTCCCAGCGAATATAGGGGCTACTGCAGGGTCCCCAGAAAGAACAGGGCCTGAGATGTATGCCCTGGGTTGCCCATGGTAAGGCCAGCCCTGGCTCTCAGTGGGCTCTGGGTAGGGGCAGAGCCTCCAGTAGTCAGGTGGGTGATGGCTCCCCCAGACCTGTATCCCTTGCAACACTTTTGACTCCAAGTTCTTTATAGGAGGAAAGTTTCTGTACAGAGCTTAATACAAAGGTACACTGATTCTTTGTAATGGACATGAATCTAAAAGAACAGCAATTACCCCATGTCATGGGGATATAGATATTTCAGCTACTCAGGTGCCTATCACTATCTTGGAGAAAGAGGATTCCATTTCTACCTGAATTCAGCTAGATTCTCAGCACTCAACATAGCAGTGTCAGCTGTGCATTGAAAATACGATTTGTTCTGGTTTCATACGACCAAAGCCCTAAGTAGTATAAAGTCAATTTCCTTAGGACATGGACACGTTCCCCTAAGTCCATTTCCTTAGGGGAACAGAAAGTAATTCACAGGTGTCATGCCCCTACCACCTTATTCATGTGAATTGTCCCATCAAATCCTTACTTTGTATTGATTGCTATGAAAGTTTCTTTTAGTATTAACTTCAGGTTTAACACCCTAAAATTTCTAGGTGCTGCTGATGAGCACTAGAAAATGTAAGTTGCTTCATATGAGCAAAATTGAAGTTTCTTGCGATATGACTAATTAGGATTAGTAAGCTTTTGTCTCATAGCAACCTAGCTGTGATGATGAACACCTGCCAGCCCAGATGGTTCAGGGAGGAATTTTCTAGTTTAATAAAATTAAGTAATGTTGCTGAGCTGCCCGGAATCATTATTTAACAGGAATTTGAAAGGAGCCTGAAAAACGATTATTGTGAAATCTCAACAAATATGCCTTTCCAAAGTTGTCATGTGTTCAACTGTCATCACTTGCAGTGGCATAGCTTTTCAAGATCATATAAATAATGCATGACTGTTTATGTTTTACTCAATCCGTTTGTTACAAAGAGTATTGAATCTCAATGGGCCTGGACACAATACCACTGGAAAATCAATAAGACATGCAAAATCACAAAATAAGATCTTATATTCTACTTTTTAAATAATGTAATTCATAATTGCAGTCAAATGGATGAATTTTAAGACTGCATCTTGATAAAAGTCAAAGCAAATGTTCAAACCACCAGATCTTGAAACATTTGGTTGGAAGTTTATTATTTATGCAATGGATTGTGGAAAGACTGGATAACACTTCATAGCATTAACACGTAACCTTAGAGCTGGGCAATGTGATCATCCAGTCAGAGAGGTCTATGGTTAGCTAGCACAACTTGCTCAACAGGAGTGAAGCTCCCATATAACAAACTTTATCAGTAACTTGAACAACATTTTTCTACAGAGGCAGGAACCTTTTCTCTCCCAGGAGGTACTTTGAAATTAGTACACAAGCTTGAGGACTACATAGAAGTTGGAGGCAGGGGTGCACCCAGTAATAGGAAGGTCCAGATCATGGATCTGTGACATGGATATGTCCCTTATCCTTGCATGCATGCCCTCATCTCTGGTCCCTTATCCTGAGCTCAGTTTTTCAGTGCTAGGGATGGGCGAACGTGGTTCAGGAGTTCGGACCGAACTCGACCAGTTCGGTCGACCAAACCAAACTTCTGAACCGAAACGAATTTTTGAACCGAATTTCTGAACTCGGTTCTGTTCGCCCATCCCTAAAAGATAATAATCCATTTAGTTCAATGGGGTTTGAATTTCTGAACTTTGTTCGGAAGTTCAGAGTTTGGACCAAACTGGAATAGTTTGGTCGACCGAACCAAACTTCTGAACAGAACCGAATTTCTGAACTCGGTTCTGTTTGCCCATCCCTATTCAGTGCTTGCAAGTAGCAATTGGATCCAAGGGCAAGTTCCAGAAACTGGAAAGGGGTCACATGAAACAGAGCCATGGGGCACATTTGGTGGCCCTGATTCACTACAAGGGTGCAACAGAGTTATCAGTCTGATTGATTTGTTAAGCTTTTGGATTTCCATGCTAAAATCCTACGTTTTAGTTTTCCCTTGTGTGGCCTGTTTAGCTTATCTGTAAACTCCTTGGAAACAGCAGATCAGGTTTCCTTACCTTGTGGAGGAGAACACTGGTTGATGAAATGTGGAGATGTGTATAGACAGCACAGTCAGTGGAATTAAATTCAAAGGATATAAACAAATGGATAGCAGCTCTGGGGGTGGCTACACCAGCCTACTTCACCTCCAGGCTCTCTGGAGGCGGCCCGCCATATGTTGAAGCAGAGCAGGATGTGCCTGCTTTCTGGAGTAGCCCTGCTGATGGCACTCAGGGACATCCCGGAACACTGCCTGTGAAGCAGGCTGGCCAAACCCAGGGCACCGACCCAGAGTGGAGATGCTGCCCATCTGCTCAGTGAACCCACGCTGCAGTGCCACTCCTGGCTGGCTGTTGCCCCGGCAACACCACAGAGTTGTAGACACCAGCCTAGAGCATCAGGTGATCACACACAACTCTATGGTGTGTGTGTGCTGCTTGGGCGGACCACAGGTAGGGGAACCCAGGCAGGACTGGAAGCAGGCAGACATAGGGATGCACCCACAAAACAGCTCGGGCAAGTGGTCTGCCTCCACGTCCATCTAAAAACACCTAAACTCATGATCTCCTGTGCTCTGGTGCATTCCGTATGCACACCCCCACACTCCAGAAGTGTTGGAGTGCAGATTCAGCCTGCATTTCAAATGCTGGACCTTCAACACCACTCCACACCTGTTGGTTCTACACCCATAGTCACAGGGTGAGCTAAGGGCTGGCTAAGCTTCCCCTATCATGAAAAAGTGACCCTGCCATTTTGTGTTTCCCATTTCTTCAGTATCAGTCTTTCCTGTATCAGGCAGGTGTAGTTTACAGATTATTAAAAAGCAACTTAATTCAGCTTCCAGTACAAGTTCAGTCTATTTACTGAAAAAATGTGTTCTTTCTGTTTTGTATGTACACTTGGACGGGAATATACTTAGCAATTTTATTGATGCATGAGTCAGAATAAAAACTAGTTTCAATTTGTGCTGCTGTACTGACTCTTCAGCGATGACAGTAAAGTCTTGTTTTTTGTCAGTAATCTAATCAGAGATGTCTGAGAGGATATATAAGGGGACGATGAGCATAGTAACAAGGTACCATTTTCACAGCTACTTTTCTAAAAGTATCTGCACTTTAAATTATATCTGCAATTTGAAAATAGAGTATTTCACTATTCACCTACTTAATTACTTCTATCTAAATGGTTACTTATCCCATTCCAGGGGTTGATCAGCTAAATGTCTTACAAGTCTGAAGTAAATTAGAATATACAAGTAGGGTCTCGTCATTTATGACTAAAAAACCACCTCTTCATCATGCTGGAGAAATCTGTATTTTCATGTGCAAAACTAGAGAGAGGAAAAAGAGAGGAGCCGCCTAGATGGAAAAATATATCAGCTGTAGAAGTAAGTTCATTTGTTTGAGCAGAATGTGAACCCAGCCCAGAGCTTCCTTGGTTGCTTACCAATCTGAACTGAGCATGGACTCCTTAAAGTTTCAGTAGGAATAAGTCAACCACTCACTGACCCACCTTTATTTCCAAACATTGCTACCATAACCACCCTTCCCCCTTCCACTTTATCCAATCCTACTTCTGTAGGAGCTATTTATTATTAGCTATTTATTAATTAATTGTATTATATTATATTATATTATATTATATTATATTATATTATATTATATTATTATAAACATTTATATAGCACCAGCCATGTGCCTGGCACTGTACAGAACATAGAAATAGATGCGGTCCCTGCCTGTGGCTAACAATCTAAAAGACAAGGAGGGGGAGACAGGGAGAGGGAACAGTGGGAGAGACAGGGGAGAAGACAAACAAAGATTCAGGCTAAAAGATATAATTATTTATGGTGCCTGGAAGAAAAAGAATCTGTGGAATACTGAAGTGGGAAATGTGTATTGTGCAATATATATATTCTGCAATGTATTAGTCTCGTCTCAACCAGAAACCTACTGGGTGACCTTGAGCCAGTCACAATATTCTCTCAGTCTAACCTACATCACAGGGTTGTTGTGAGGAGTAAATGATATGTTATATGTAAAGCACTCTGAATGCCATGGCAGGGGGACGCTATATAAAAATAAAGTTTATTAAGAAGATTATTAAGATTAACAATATAAATATATTATTAATTATTAAGATTAATCCTAATAAAATGTATATACATTTGATGAAGATTGATGATAGATAGATAAATTCAGTGACTGGGTAAAATATTTCTGTACGCAATAATAAATTAGGCCCCTGAAACTTCTCAAATCACTGCACAGAGCTTCTACAGGGGGTAGGTGTGGGGAAAGCTTTTCTCCAGAGTTGGGAGGAAGACATGGACTGCTTTTCTTTGGCACCTGTGTCAGGCAGTGTGGAAGCCATAGCCCTGGTATAAAGGCCAGCAGATTAGAGTAGTGCTGGTACCCCATTGGTAGAACTGAGTAGTGCTGACATTCCATTGGCCAGCTCACAGTGTACCCTCTCAAGCTATATTTTTGCAGTCTTGGAGGCACTTTCTACAAGAATCTGCAGCCAAACAGCTTTCCCCTGCTAGGATGGGAATTAGATAGTGGTGGAGCAGGCAATTATTGGAAATAGTGAAATGTTCCAAGTCTCTGAAAGGAAGTTTGTAAAACACAGTTGTGTGGAGAAATTTGATTGGTAGATCCACCAGAAGTTGTATTGGAGACAGGGCTGATAGGTACTAAAAGTATCTGTTGTGAGCAAAGGAAGGAGAAACTGGGGACTAACAGAGGGGCTGCAGGCAGTGACTTAGAGAACCCCAATAGGTTTGGATTTGGATAAACATCTGATAAAAATCTGAACATATTTTTTTTTCCAAATATGTACCAACAATAAACAAAGGTTTGCCCATCAACTAATTAAAATGTCCCGATTTATTATCAGGACTTCATTTATGAAAGTTTTCCTGTCTATTTTTCCTTCTTTCTATGTGGAACTGTCAGGCTTCCTTGGAGTGCAATCCTTTCCTTGCCTTTGTTTTTTGCTTTTTATGAACCAACAGCTGCACTTGTATGATCCATCAATGATTACTGCAGAATATAAACAACTGGGTACAGCATCCAAAGCATTTCTCAGCTCATTAATGACTAAACCAAGAAAAGCTGATTATTCTGTAGCCTCACCTGTTACTCTATCCTTTTAAAAATGCATTTGACAAATAAAGAAAGTACTGTACAGGAGTCAGATTATTAATAATGTCTGTCACAAAGACGCAGATGAATAATACAGGAAGAAATTAATTGTAGTTGTCACCCAAATTGCCTTTTGTCTGCTTTTCAGTGAGTAAAAAAAATATTTTACAATAGTTCAAGGACCCAGAGCCAGATTAAAGCAAGCAACTCAGGTTATAGGCAAGCAAAGCAGATATACAACCTGAGCAAATAACTACTCAAACCAAGCATTCTAGAAGAGGATGGGATAACTTTATGTAATCAAAAGGCATCTAAGTATTGTATACTCACAATTTAGACTGTACACTAGATGATAGGAAATGAGACAAAGTCTGAATGTAAGGCTGTAAATTAACTAACTTCTTTCTTCTGATTGTGAAAACACTATAGGGTTGATGGGCACAATAAGTCTACTACTATTTTATCATTTCTATAGCGCTACTGGTCGTACACAGCGCTTTACAGATACACATAACATAAAAAACAGTCCCTGCTCCATGGAGCTTACAATCTAATCAAGATACAAAGACATAGACCACTACAAATAAGCGTCTTCCTATGAATAATGGACTACAGCAGGGGTGGGGGACTTTTTCCGTCCTGGGGGCCACATTGAATATTAGTATGAGCTCCGAGAGTCACATAGAGGTTGGGGATGCTTAATGGGTTTATCCAAGAAAAGGAGGGCCAAGATCATGGATCTGTGTCATGGTTCTGTCCCCTACTCTTGTGTGCATGCCCACCTCTCTGCTCCATTATCATGAGCTCAGTTTTTCAGTATTTGGGGGTAGAGAATGGATCCAGGGGCCAGATCCAGGCACTGGAAACGGGCCACATAAAATCTTGTCAAGGGCTGAATTTGGCACCTGGGCCTGAGGTTCCCCACCCCTGGACTACAGGATGTAAGTATTCAGCAAGTTTATTTATTTCAGTTAAAATGGTTAAAACCCACATGGCTATGATAAGGATAGGGCCTGGGTACACGATTTAAAAGCAATCTCAAAGAAGTGGGTCTTTAGGCAAGACTTGAATATGGACAGGGAGGTGACCTGATGCACCACCTCAGGAAGTTTGTTCCAAGCATATGGTGCAGCAAGGTGGAAGGCACGGAGTCGAGAGCTGGCCATGGAGGAGAAGACACAGATAAGAGAATCTTGCCTGATGAACGGAGGTCACGAGTAGGGGTGTAAGGAGAGAAAAGAGGGAGAGGTACTGAGGAGCTGCAGAGTGAAGACACTTGGAGGTGAGTAGGAGAAGCTCAAACTGCATGTGGAATAGAATGGGGAGCCAGTGTAGTGACTTGAGGAGAGGGGTTAAATGGGCGTAACAGTGTGCAAGGAAGGTGAGTCTCACAGCTGAATTTTGAATAGACTTTAGTGGAGATAAGTGGCTCAGTGGGAGACCTGTGAGAAGCAGGTTGCAGTAATCTGAGTAGGATGTGAAGAGAAAATGGATTAGAGTTTTAGCAGTGTATTCAGAGAGGAAGGGATGGATTTTAACATTATTATAGAGAAAGAAACGACAAGTTTTGGATGTGAGCAGAGAAGGAGAGAGAGGAGTCAAAGATGACCCCAAGGTTGCGGGTTGAGGGGACTGGAAGGATGATAGTCAAGCTGTTGTCAGCAGTGAGGCACACATAGCCCAATATTCCCACCTCTGAATATATTGGTGTGTTTCCTTAGGGTGCACTTTGCCATGATTAACGTTCTGCCCAGTTTGCCTGGTTCTCCTGAAGTAAAAGGTGCTGAAGAGAATGCACAACAATCTGGTAGGGATGTGCGAACGTGGTTCAGATGTTCAGAGTTCGGACCGAACTTGGTCTGTTTGGATGACCGAACTGAGCGTCCAAACCGAAGTCAGAAATGACTGAACAGTTCAGTCATGTTTGAATGAGTTCGGGGTGAGAAAAAACGTAACTAGAAGGCCCATTCGGGTGGGAGAAACGTGACTGGAAGGGGGAGACAGCTGAGGAGCAGAGTTCCTGACCACCAGGGGTGGTCTCAGGGCCAAATGATACCGATACTGAAAAAAATCTTCGGATTCAGTATCGATATCGGTACCGATAGCGCTATTTCGAATGTTTGGCAATGTTTGGCCGAACCGAACTCTGCCGAACCGAACAACCAAACCTGAATTCAGTTTTCAAACCAAACGACCAAACATCCGAACCGCATTCTGTTCGCACATCCCTACAATCTGGGTGTATTTAGGTGAACACAGGGGTGCTTAACCCCAGAGTAGGTCTGGGGGTGCACCCCCATGTCTGCCTGATTGCAGCAGTGCCTGGGTCCATTTTAAATGGACCCAGTGGTGCTGCAGCCCACAGTCCAACCATGCAGCATTCTTTTCCTCCACACTATAGAACTGTGGGCGAATCAGCCTCTGCTCTAGGCTGCTGCCTGCCCGCCACTCTATGGTGTTGCCTGGGGCAACCCATGGACAAGAGCAGAGCTGTTGTGGCGGGTCTTTGAGTAGGCGGACTGCTGCTCCACCTACATCTGGTGCCCCAGGTTTGGGCCACCTACTCCTCTGACAGTTGTCTTGGATGTCCCGGAGAAGCTCTAGTGGGGCTGGAGCAGGGTAGGCAGCACCAGTTCCACCTCTGCTTTGCCTGCACATCCATTGGGATGCCTTTAAATGGACAGCCCACCTGGGTGTGAGGCAGAGCAGAGGTGTGGATGCGATCCATGTGAAAGCACCCTCTTTTGCATAGTTTGTAGTGGTTATGGAGGCCTTAATTCCAGAGGTTCACAAAAGGTATCAGCACTGCAACTGGAGTCTTGCCATGTGTGGAATGGGTCTTGACGCAACAAATAATTTACATATTTTTAGGTCTTTGATGCTGTCTGGGGTCACAATTATATTTAAGTCTCAAAATGAGGTCACACAAGCAAATTTGGGGAACCTTGCTTTATTAGTGATTTCCATAGTTGCAATTACATTAGTGGTTTCCATAGTTGCAATTACATTACATAGTTGCAATTACATGCAATTACATGGAGCAATTTTCAAAGTAACAGTTGTGTGTGTGTATGTGTGTGTGTGGTTTTTTAAAAAAAATAAGTTAGAGGCTTCTGGAGTATCATATAAGCATTCTGTGTGATGACAAGTTGTAAGCTTTTTTCATCTTACATGATTGAGAAGAAAGCTTTGTTGGGGGGCGGGAGGGGGGACACCCTGTTGAAATACACCAGGATGCACACCCAAAGCTCATGTGCTCCTCAGTTCCCTAACTATTTGAAATATACTGTGAAAAAAATGATGGGGTTCCCTCTTCTCTCACATCTCATCTTCAAAGTGTAAAGAATGAAGGAGAGGAAGATGTTGCCTGCATGTTGCAGATGAATGATACAGAGAGCAGGATGGGAGTAGTGTTGTATTACTGTTACCAGAGGGTTGCCACAGATAATCATTTTATCTCTCTTCCTATTGACACTTATAAAAGGACCTTTAACCTCTCCTTCTCCCCATCCTCTCCTGCAAAGGAAAGATCCTCTCTCCCTATTAATCGTTTTTTCCCCCTTTCTTCGAAGGGCTGTCGCATTCCTTTTCCCTTCTGACAACTCCTCTAAATCTCCAGCCTAATGCACAAACTCCTTTATTGCCCTGTGAGTAGAATGACAATAAAGCACTGAAGTTTGTATAACAAACTATAATAAAATTCTTCACACTAGGTCTTCGCTCAATAGCCCCACCCAAATCACAAATGTGTAAAATGGAGCGTGGTTTCTGTGTTAGTTCCAGATAACAAATGTAATCTAGCCTGCATTTCTCAGTCTGTACCTCAGACTTTCAAATGCCTGAGAAAGGGCCCGTAGAACCAAAAGCTTGTATCGTCTCACCAGTGGAAGTTCGTCCAACAAAATATGTCACCTGTACTTCTTAGTTTCCATGTATAAAACAGATTCCTTACATAACACACGAGGAGTCAAAGTTTTTGTGGTGTCTCTCTTACATTTGTTAAGAGTTCTGATATGAGGTGGTAAATGTTGTGATAGGGTAGCCTAGTTTGAGGAGCACATTAGGAGGATAGTAAAGAATCTGAATTTTAAAAAAACAACCCCCTCAAAAAAAAACTCTTGCAAAAGGTGGTGAAATGAGGGACAGTATTTCAGAACTTTGTAGATATGTTCAGCCCTCACCCATTCCCCTTTGCTCCCTTTGTGTTTTTTTCTTCTATTCTCTCTCTATACATCTACAATATATTTATGCAGAACAATATATTGTTTAATATACTTTTTGCTTCTATTGCTAATTCACCATTCCTTACTTCTTCTGAAATAGCAGAAATCATGTATGTTAATAGCAGAAGTGGCAATGAATTATAGTGGTTAAATAAATACAGTATTCATAAACATGAACAGCCACATTGGTTATAGGAAATCCTTGAGTGAAAAAACATAATACATAATGTAATTTGCAGTTTAATGGTAAAGAATTGACAATATTTGCGAATGACTTATAATTTATATTTCTTTAAAATTCACATGCAGTTAGGCTCTTTCAAAACAATGTTTAATAATCTATTTTTTCAGTGTATAGTATATATTGTTTACATCAATCACTCCGAAGGTGCAGTCACATGAGCTGCGAGGGCCCGATCCCCTCTTGGCCCCATGGTGTGCAAGTGCAGCAACCACACTGCGCAGCAAGTGCAGGAAGATGGGCAGATGTTTGCGGGGAAGCCAGGCAGGCCTGCTACTGTCAGAGCTACCACCATGGTAGATCGAGGCACTAGCCACACAAGCGGACAGCCCAGTATGGATGGACAAACGCAGTTCGGAGTTCCGACCAAACTCGACCAGTTCGGTTGACCGAACCAAACTTCTGAACCGAACCGAATTTCCGAACTCGGCTCTGTTCACCCATCCCTGAAAGATAATATTCTGTTTAGTTCAACGGGGTTTGAATTTCCGAACTTTGTTCAGAAGTTCGGAGTTCGGACCGAACTCGAATAGTTCGGCCGACCAAATCGAACTTCCGAACTGAACCGAATTTCCGAACTGAGTCGAACCGAATTTCCAAACTCGGTTCTGTTCGCCCATCCCTACAGCCCAGCCCTGCCTCCCGATCCCAGCTGACCAAAATCCTACCACAGGCCATGATGCAGCAGCGTGTAACAGGTGCTAGCGACTGCTGCTCAAAGCTGTCCTGTGGCACTCGTCATGCAGCAAGGCAGATGGCAGCCGGGCACACAAGTTGCCCTGCCTTGGGCATTCTTACCTCATGCTGCGTAAGGGTGCTCATTGACTTGGACTTTTCCCAAGGACATGTCACATAACAGCCAGCTGCTTGACACACCCCAGGGCAGGCAGAATATCTGGCAGCTGCCAAGAACTTGATGCACTGCATTGCATGGCCGGGCTTCCCAGAGTGGGTTAAGGTTACCCAAGACATGGTAGCCTTCCTGTTGAATCTCGGTTGGCTCACCCCCAAGTCTATTCATCTGAGTACTTGTACAGGCAGGACAATCCTCTGCATTAAAGTCAATGGGATTTTTGCCATTGACTTCAATGGGTGAAAAATTGTGCTCTGAGTTTCTGTCTGTTCTCTATCCCAGATATCATCCGTTACCTGTTCTTCTCATCAGATTTCCTTTCATTTACATATGTGAATTAAGTTACCTTCTTATTATAAATTCATCTCTTTGCAAGTCTTTTCAAACTCTGCACCTAGCAAAAATATAACTACTTCAGCCCTTTCCATAGTTGTCATCTAATTTATGTTCTACTGTCTAGTCTGCTTCACACTTGTGAATATTAAAAATAGAGACAGCAATGCAATTTGAAGTAACAGATTAATTGCATTCCTTCTGTCAAGCCACATGAAGCATAAGGGTATGTTGTGGTGAAATGATGAACTGTTGATTTGAATTCTTCAGTTAATGGTCAAAGCCCTCAGACTAACATGATTTGTAACAGAAGAAGATACATAAATTCACAAGTCAATCTAAAAAACTGTTTCACTCTGTATTCCTTCTCTTAGCATTTTAAGAGGGAACATGGTAGTTATTCAGTCAACCTGAAACAGACTTCCATTCCAAAATGACATCACAGATTGCACGGAGTGTTTTGCATAGCCATAGTCAAACACAGATGCAATGTCTGAAGAAGCTTCAGTTTATTCCAATTGTCTCTCTTGCTTCCTCCTTTCGGGATGCACACATGCAAGACTGCATGATACAGCAGGACATCTGAAGAAATAAGCTGGCACTGTGAAATAAACTTGACATAGAACTATTCTTCAGGAAGACAAAATTTCTGACTTACAGTGTTTATATAACACATCATGAAAGGTAATTTATTGGAAATGAAGAAAAATGTAAAGGATTCCTGTAAAGAAATTAATTTGATGTTAGGCACTAGAACACAGATGTTTTGTGTGCTATACCTATGCAACCATGTCATTAAATTCAAATCTCTAATTAACTGACATCTGTTTCTTGTTCAGCTCCAGAATGATTCATTGGAACCAAAGAGAAGCAAGCACACTTGAACTGAAAATATATTCTTCCTTCCTTCCTTCCTTATGATGTAAAATTATAATTGAAGGGTCCAAAGTTGGGGTAAATGTCCAAAACAACAATATAATGTTATCCCTAATTCCAATTGTGTTTTCTGCTTCATCAGAGTATGTAGGGTTCTCTTGTGAACTAATTTAATTTCTTGATTGGCACTTGAGAGGAGGAACTGTCCACAGTTAAGGTGCCAGTGGAAGAAAGGGTTCAGTTCTTAACACATAAAAAACCAATTTCTTGCCCCAAACCGTACCCCAAAACCCCTTCTGAAAGTTCTATACCCTCCCCTCAATCGGCAACCACATATAATCTCCCAACCACTCCCAATCCCCACCTGCCAAATGTCTTATTAAAGAAGAATGTTTTACACTTCCTCCAGAAGATGCTCAGACTTGGAGTAATTTCAGACGTACCGGGCCACCAGGCCCGCCATGCTGAACCACGGACCGGGATCCATTTTGGATCCTGGTCAGGAATCAGGCCGGCCATCCTTTAGACATGTCGGCCTGATTCCTACAGCGGATAGGGGAGGGGGCAGGGCTGTATGGCGTAATGTGCGTCCACACAGCCCCACCCCCAGCACTTCCCCAGCTGCCCGCCCTCCAGGAGACAAGTAGGTGCAGCGGCCAATCCGGCCACTGTGCTTGATCCCATCTCTTGTTCAGGACCATGATCCGGCCGGGCTGCAGGTAACAGATGTTACTTGTGGCCCATCCTGGATCGTGGCCAATCCAACCACAGTTGGGGCCCAATCCCACCATGATTCTGGACCTCCGGGTGGCCGGAGGTCCAGAATCGTGGTCATTGTGATTCCTGCCAGTGATTCACTGGGGTGAACATCTGGTGGGAAACACAACAGACGTAACGGTACAAACGGCCACCACAGGGGATTCACTGTGGTTGACCGTGGTATCGTTATGTCTGAAATTACCCCTGGTCTCAAATAAAAAAATAAATAAGTGAACCTCTGGAGGAAAGGAGTTTCAGAAAACTGGGGCAGCTACCATTAATGCCCCCTGCACACTCCTAACCTGTGGACAATGGTAATAGCTGGATCAGACATCAGGGCACTCCCAGTCGACTGCAGGGGCCACGACGGCATGGTAAGACAGGTGATCTCTTAGTAATGTGGGGCCCAGACTGTTGCGGGCTTTAAAGGTCAAAACCTTGATCAAATCATTCTTGAAAGTTCTTCCACTTGGAGGAGGCATATTGATCTCTGTTTATGTAGATGTTTTTAGAATCCGTAGTACCTTAGTTTTTCTATTCCTCATCACTCATTGATAAAATGGGAATTTATTATTATTATTATTATTATTATTATTATTTTATTTATATAGCACCAGCGATGTACCTGGCACTTACAAAGAACAAGGTAGACATGGCCCCTGCTCCAGGATAGTACAAGGTTAAACATATAGTGTTGTTCATAATTATTATGGTAACTGGTAATATTTAAGTAACTAAGGTAGATAATATAGTCAGGATCAGAGAATGGAGCCTTCTCAGGTCTGGACACTTCATAATTCCAGCCTTGCACTGTGTTCTCCATTAGTAGGGTATAATGGTAAAAGATTTCTAGGGATGTGCGAACACCGGGGGGGGGGGTTGGTGTTCAGCCCGTTTGGGGTTGGGCCCCCAAAACCGTTCGGGTTCAGGCTTTTTGGCCCAAACCTGTTTGGTTTCACCAATCCCATTCGGGGCAGCAGGGGGGAACCCAGTTTTCCTTCCCCCCTCCAGGCTGCGTGGGTGGAAGGGGCGCCGGGGCTCACCTCCCCTCCCCCACCCTGCCCAGCCTGGTAAAATTTTTTTTTAAAAACAAACAAACAACCACCCCCACCCCAGGGATCAACCTACCTCATGGTGCTGGGGCTCTGGCCCCAGGTCTAGTGGCAACAGCAGCAGCGGCGGCTCTGGCTCCGGCAGTGGTCCAGAGCACTTCAGGCCTCTTCTAGGCCTTCTGGGAACTGAAGGAGGGCTTCTGGCCCCTTCCAGAAGGCCTAGAAGAAGCCTGAAGTGCTCCGGAGCACTTCTGGAGCCAGACCTGCCACCATCGCCGGACCCGGGGCTGGAGCGCCGGCACCACCAGGTAGGTTGATCCCCGGGATGGTTTTTTTTGTTTGTTTGTTTTTTTAATTTTTTTTTACCAGGCTGGGCAGGGTGTGAGGGGGGAGGTGAGCCTTGGCACCCCTTTTACCCACACAGCCTGGAGGGGGGAGGGAAAAACGGGTTCCCCCCTGTCCTCCACCCCCCCGCCCGAATGCTTTGTTCAGACGGTTCTGGCGGGGTCAGTTCAGGTTCAGGGTGTTTGTGAACGGCCTGAACACCCTGAGTTCGGGCTGAACACCGAACCCCCGAACTTTTTTCGCACATCCCTAAAGGTTTCCAAACAGGACTTTTATGGTGCAAAGTCTCCCTGAGTGTGGTACTGTGCGCCCCAGAAGTGGGGGAAGGAAAGGCTCTTGCACCCCCTTTTTTTCCACCAGAAGTCACCTGGTCCAACCCCTTCAGAGCATTTTGTTGACTTGGCACTCCATACTGGCCACACTGTTGCATGGGGGGCAGAGCCGCATCAGAAAGGGATAGGAAAACTTCTTCACCCTACCCCTTTCAGATGTGTCTCCAATCGCTGATAAAATTCTGGAGACACGCCATGGCTATCATTTCTGCAGGCAGTGGGGACTAGGGCCTCTGCCTTATTTTCTCCCTTTCTTGGTTTAGAGTTGCTACGTCTCTCTAAAGACAGTGCCCATGCACAGGAGCCCCAGCTGAAAGAGACACCCTTAATTCTAGACACCAACAGTTCCAGATACCCACAATTCTAGAAGGTTTGAGTGTCACCCCAGCTATTCAGGACTATGGGTTTCAACTGTACTAAGAGGGACTGGGTCAATAATTCAAAACATTTGCTGCAGAGATTATTCTTTGAGTTGTAAAAGAGTTCACTGTTCAAGCTGCAGCCCTCTATATGCTTTCTTTCCACAAACAGTCAAGCAATTCAACATAGTCAATGTTCATGAAAAGCAAATAAATTTCTAACACAAACTTCAATATTTATGCTGAATGTACTTGTACACACATCCTTTCAAAGAAGAGAAGCAATGGGATTAAACTGATTTGTCACAACAAAGCACTCTAACTTGAATTTAGAATATTCTCAATTTTAGAATAGAAAATGTCAATGATTTCTGGGATATGCTCAAGGAGAACATCTGCTTTCTAAAGCTTTATTAACCTTGAGGATCAGAATAAAGAATTTATCTGGGCAAGAGAAAATGAGAGCAAATTTACAGAGGTTTTTTCGGATTCAGTGAATGGGAAAATTAGATGAAAGGGTGTCAGAAATGAGCTAAAGTTTGTGAAAGGTCTAAAGAATAATCCCAAGGTTGAGAGATCTGGACTGTTCTAACCTCTTTGATATGCATGATTTAAATAAACAGCAACAAAACAAAACAAAACAACAACATTGTACTCTTCTAGTGAAAGACTGGTAGGACTGGAAACACTACAAGAAGCCCTTCTCTGTAGTGGCTAATTTGGGATTCTTTTTTCCATGGTCACATTTCAAGGGGGGGCAGGGGGGACATCTGACAGCTGCAGGAAGCTGTCAGCTGTCTCAATTAATAATGGAGTCATTTTTTGTTTCAGTCTGCTGTGGAAGCTCAGACACTAGGAAGCTAGCGGACGGCAAAACTCTCACTTTGGATAATCGTTTCTTAGTTTATCAGGAAGGCTGAATGTGTAGCAGAGATAAGATAGGTCCATAACCAAACTCTGACAGGAGGGGAATGGAGGAACAGGGGTATTTTATGCGTGCATCACATTACAATAATGAAACAGGTATTTTGCTATCTCCCTACAAACAATAGGTTATATTAAAGCACATCCTGCAGAGATTGGGCCAGCCTTGTCTGTATGTCTGTAGACTCTTGTTAAACCTCTTTGTTTGAGACAACTTTTGAACAGGAGGGTTTGTATATGGGCCTGTCTTGAAAGGGTACAGCTAGAAATGTAGGTATTTCATTTTGGAAGGCCATCAGGATCCAAGACCTAGAGTGTAGCCGGACTGGGGTGAAAGAATGTGCAGAGTTGGGTCAGAGTTTGGAATAGCCATGCATGGCGGCATGTAGTTCATGAGGCAGGCAAGTATGTGATAACTGAAATTCTAAGTGAAGTACTGCTGGTATCCAATACCATGATGGCAGATTAGCAAAACACCATATTCATTTTCACCCCTTTACATACAACACAATGATGATATTCATGCCAGAAGTACAGTTTATAAACTTTAGGAAATCTACTATAATCTTGTGTGAATGTAATCAAAAAGGGCTGCCACCTTTGACACTGAGACTTCCATAGGTCAAAATTGTAATTTCAGGGACAAACCAGAAGATGTGGGAAACCTACAGACTAATGGAACAGTTATGTGCAAATTCTGTCACTGAAGTTATTATGTACAGTGCTGAGAGGGAAACATGTGAAGATGGTATTTCTAGTCATATGTTCAAATTAGCACCATCAAAAAAATCTCAAGCACACAGTTCAACTGAAGTTCCAAATGCTATCATTCTTAAAATCAGGACATTATTTCCTAGATACATACCTCCATGTTGGGAAATATAGGCCAAAGGCACCAGTCTTACAATTTTCACATCTTCTGACTTCCTCAGATAGCGTGTGGTTGCCGTGTTTGTCTCAAGTGACAGAGAGGGAGGGAAAGTGGTTCAGATTATATCTTTTATTGGACCAACAGCTGTTGGTGAAAATGAGCATGCTTTGGACCACATAGGGCTCTTCCTCAGGTATGTAACATAGTTAATCAAACATTTATAAACTGAGCAAATGTAGGGCAGGTGTATATGAGAAGGCATGGGATCAGTGGGATCCAACTTTTGACTTGAACGAGGAGCTGCTGAACTAAGAGGTTGTGACAGAGACTGTAAGGCAGAAGCAGGACCTATTTTCTGTCTAAATAGGGGTTGCAAGGGAAGCAGCGAGTCTCCCAAATGAGTGAAAGTTGAGGGACACTGCCTGGCTGTAAGGAATTCCCTTCCCCCCCCTCAAGTGCCGGCTCCTCACGGCTGGTGCCATTATGGGGCGGGGGTGGTGGCAGAGGGCTTTGCCTTCCGCCCCACTGTTGTGGGAGAAGACAAGCTGCCACTTGCTACTTACGGAGTCGGCCCGCTGCAAAGACAGCGGGTGGAATTGGTCGCAAAAAGGCAGGTCTCTCATTGCAAGATCTGCGGGCACCGTTTTGTGCCTCGCACGCTGTGGGGCAGTCAGCCTGGCACTGCACTCGAGGAGGAAGCAAGGAGCAGTGGTCCCAAAGTTGTCTGTATTCCTGGACTCAGAGTGTCATGCTTTTGTCATCCAAGCGGGGGTGAATTTTGGTGGGGCTTTTCCCAGCCGTAGCAGCAGAGTGGGCTTTGGAGGTGGTCAGGGTGAACCACACAAGGGCAAGTATCCCCCCCTCCCCATTTGTGGTCAAGTATCCCCTCCTCATCAGTTCTATTGTTCACGGGAAAGTGCCTCTCCCTCTTGTTTTCCCCTGCATAGGGAGGCCAGGCAGACTACCTTCACCATCTTTGGCTACCTCGGGCTCTATAGTGCCTCAGGTTCACCTTCAGGATGCTGCAGGCCATCACTGGCAGAGGGGAGATTTGGGCTTATAGACCTACCCCAACAATATTTGAGGCCCCTGCGTGGAGGGTCAAGCGTTTAGAGAAAGGGGGCAATAATTTTTCTTTTTACTCACTTGCGATAGTGATGGGTGAGGGGAAGAGTAAAGGCAAGGCCCCAGCAAAGAAAAGAAAGGGCTCCCCAGGAGCGACACAGGGCAATATAGCACAGCGGATCCTTCATGTGACCCATTTGAAGCTGTGCTTCAATCCCTACAGGCTAGGATGGGCGGATGTGAGGAAATTTTAACGCATCTCGCTGATGCACCCTCTCATCAACTGAATGTTCTAGCCTTGGGGATGGAGGGGCCGGAGGGGCCGGAGGGTGCAGATACCCAGAGATGGGATATGGAGTGCACGCTTCTGCCCACTTGGGGATTGCAGGCAGCTCGGGTCTGGAACTCAGTGGGGAGATGTTGCTCCCCATGGTGCCATGTTACAGATGGGGTGGCGGATCCTACTCCTCTGGCAGGAGGTTATGCAGATGTGTCAGGGCCAATGGGCGCTCACCTCATGGAAGGCATGAGGGAAAAGATATGGAGGGGATAATATGTTGATTTATTCTCCCTCCTATTTACTGACCCTATACCTGACCCAAATACAAAGGAAGAAGGCAAGGATAAAGAGGGGTTGAAGAGACCAAAAGAAGATCATAATTGGTCCAATTGGTCAGCGGCATACTCCATCTGATTGGGAGTTACGTTGCAACTTTTCCTGCTATAAGCTGTGGAGCTTGTCAAGTACCAGGACATAGTTTGGCGCGCTTTTGACACCGGTCATCCAGGGGCTTGGCTATGCTATGACGAGGCCTTTAGGAAGCGGGTGGCTATAACTCCTGGGATGAAATGGGATTGGTATGCGCCCAACCTCTGACTGGAATGTATGAACAGCGTTTCCAGTACCCCTCGAGCCGACAGTGGGCACACATTTATAAAAGAGGGAGTTGCACCCATTAACGATCCCTTTCATACTGAGGGGCAGCAGGTGGCGGCAAAGGCTCCCACCTGCTGGGAATTTAATGGCTCGGGGACTTGTACCCATTCCCTTTGTCATTTTCTACATGTCTGCTCGCACTGTGCCAGAAACCATTCAGCGGCCCATTGCAGCCGTGTCCGGCAGGTTGGCAGCAGGAATAAGCAGCCTGATCGCCCACCCCAAAGTGGAAGGGGAGGGAACCTGGGAAAAGGCCCCAACACCAGTGCACCATGAAGCAATGGTGCGGGCTATTCGCGATTGCCCTGATCGCGAAGCAGTGAACTATGTGACGGAAGGTTTCAGGGTAGGTTTCAGAATACTGGCAAATGGATTGAGGGTATGGCAGTGGGTAAGAAATTTACAATCCAATGCAGGTAAGGAGGTATGAGTGCTGGCCAAGCTCCAAAAAGAGATCAGGGAGGGACGGGTAGCAGGCCCATTTTCAGTCCTCCCACTAGAGAACTTACATGTTTCCCCCATAGGTATTGTACTGAAAAAGGCACCAGGTGAGTTTTGACTGATACACCATTTGTCTCACCCAAAAGGGAAGATCAGTCAATGATGCCATACCAGAAGAGCTGAGCTCAGTACGGTATGCATCATTTGACATTGCAGTCAAACTCGCTAAGGGTTGTGGAGCATGTGCGTTGCTAGCAAAGTGTGATATAAAATCAGAATTTCAACTGCTGCCTGTTCACCCAGACGATTTTGACCTATTGGGTTTCCAGTTTCAAGGAAAACTTTACTATGATAAAGCAATGCCAATGGGGTGCTCGATATCGTGTGCAGCGTTTGAGAAATTCTGCTCACTACTTGACTGGCAATGCACACAGTAGAGCAACCTTCTTCATTATATGGATGATTTTTTGTTTTGGGGCAGGGCGGGCACCAACCATTGTGGTTACCTGTTGCGTTCATTTCAAAGTTTAGCCCAGACCCCCTTGTGCTGGAAACAACTGTAAGTCCTGCCACACCATTGTCATTTCTAGGCATTGAAATGGACACCGCACTGGGTTTGTCTCGGTTGCCAAGGGAAAAAATAAGCACATTGCGGGAATTTCTCATGGCGGTCGTTATGACCAGTAAAGTTATGGTTAAACAACTGCAGTCCCTACTGGGATCACTGAACTTTGCTCGTAGAGCACCTGGAAGGGCCTTTCTATCTCGGCTTTACGCCAATTTCTCAAGTGACTTGTCTTCATACTATCACGTTAGAGTATCCAGAGAAATGAAGGACGATTGCAGGGCATGGATCCGTTTTTTAGATAAATTTAATGGAGTTAGTTTTTGGAGGGATGTTCTTCTCTTGGAGGCGGAGCTCCAGGTCCAGTCAGATACCACCGGTGCCGTTGGTTTTGGGGGACAATATTTCAGGGGACAATGGTGCATGGCCTCTTGAATGGGTGGCGGAGGGGGTTACAAGAGATTTGATATTCCTGGAATTTTTTCCTATCGTACTGGCAGTGCAATTATGGGTGAAGGCTTTTGCAAATAAGACTGTGGTATTTTGGTGTAACAATTTAGCGGTAGTTCATGTCATAACTTCCATGTCCTCAAAATCCATGAGTCATGCAGCTGGACAGGAAATTGGTATTGCAATGCCTAACATTTAACATCATGCTTACATCAAAGCACGTCCCTGGAGTTAACAACGGCGTAGCCGATCTGCACTCTTGTCTCCAGATGGACCATTTCCTCCAGCTGGCAACAGATGTTGCTGTTGAGCCAGAAGCATTGCCTCCATATGCATGGAACCTTGGATTGTAGACCTATTCCAGATGGTTCAGGACTTGCTAGCTAGGTCTACCCACCAGTCCTATGGGAGGATGTTTAAGGAATTCCAGTTATTTAGGGCCAGCCAAGGATGGCCCACAAGTTTTCCTATCCCCGAGCGCCATGTCATTAGGTTTGCCATCGCCCTCAGGCAGCGAGGTCTTGCACCTGGCTCCATCGCCAGCAAGGTTTCTGCCATTACATTTTTTAGTAAATTGGTGGGCCAGCCCCCTGTCGCCCAGATGGAGGATTTCTAATGCATAGGCTCATAGAAAGCTGGTCTCAAGACAAGGGTCAAGCTCTAGATACAAGGCTTCCCATAACAACATCCTTACTTGAAAGTTTGAATGTCACACTGGCCCAAGTCTGTTTCAACCAGAGCAAGGCATGTCTTTTTGGTGTGTCATTTAAGCTGTCTTTCTATGGTGCTTTTTGAATAAGTGAGCTGGTCGTTGAAACCTGTAGGTCCACGTCCGATAGAGTAGTCAGAGCCCAGGATGTTCAAGTCCAAGGTGATTTAATCCAAATTATTCTCCATTATTTAAAAACTGACCAAAGAGGTAGAGGCCACCTCATTACCCTTTGTCGAGCGGGGTCCCCATCCCTTTGTCCTGTTACAGTGGTTCAGAGATACCTGCATATCCGACCTGGCATCCTGGGTCAATTTTTGATACACAGTGATGCTTCCCTTCTCACCAGGTGCCAGTTTACAGTGGTGATGCACAGGTGCCTTGGTCAGAATCAGTTGACAATCCATAGATTTGGGTCCCACTCCTTTAGAATTGGAGCTACTAGTTTATCCGCAGCCAAAGGCCTCCTGGAGTCCTGCATCCAGGATATCAGTAGATGCCGGTGCTCAACTGCCTTCTGCACATATGTTTGCTCGCTACATAAGGGGAAAAAAATTGGGTCATTGTTCACAGTTGGATTTCCATTGTTTATTGTTTATTGTTGCAGGATGGAAGGTCTCCGGACCATGTAAGCTGGTGTGGATTGTGGGGGGCCACAGCATCGTCCACCGGGTCACCAAGGCAGCACACAGATCACATTGGGGCACGCAGCTTGGGTTGTGCGAAATGGCTGAGATAGTGTGGCAGGCTAGGAGTGGCATGCGTTGGGAACAGCATGCCTTCATAGGATAGCTAATGGCCGACATCTTGGGGGAAATAACCTACCTAAAAACCTCAGGTTGCAGTTGGTAGTAAGGATTAAAAGGGATTGGGTGGAAGCACAAAAGAGTTTACCTCACACAAAGTTCATCTGAACACACGTGGTTGAGAGGATCAGGTGGCACAATGCTGTTTCACTAGGGAAGGTTGACAGAGTAAGAAAGAAGATTAATAAGGAAGTAGGCAAGCTAGTTATTGCAAGGGGTGGTGACAAGGATATTTAGTTCTCCAGGTCCGAGCTTTATTGGGATGACAGGGTGCACCTGTCTGACATGGGGGGGGGGTCCGGATGTATCTGGGAGTATTAAAAAAGAAGTTAGTGCAACTCTTAGATCAGAGGGAAGAATTTGGAAGCGAAACCAGCCAAACATAGCCTGACAGTTTGCTGTGGCAGGGGTCCAGGTTGTTGGTTTAACAGTTATTAGGGGTATGAAGGAAGACATCTCCATAAGAGATGGGGCCAAGAGCAGGGGTGGCCAGGTTTGGAGCAGGGTCCAGGATGGGGGGGGAGGAGCAACTCAGACAAGGACAGGGGCAGTCCCGGCTGGTAGGGCCCTCGCCTTCCAACCTGTTTTGGGTTGCTACAGGGCAAGAGCCTTACCAACCAGCTGGACGACTGGGGGTGTGAGCAACCTAGGATAGTTAATTGTTTTAGCGTGGTACTGAGGGACATCAGGTCGCCCTTTATAATGGTTAGTAAGTTGGAACCTGGATCCGGAGTGTGGAACTCCCTCTCATCTAAATTGTAATTTAATAAAGAGTGCAGCCTTTCAAATCCATATATGAGTGTGCTTGTCTTCTTCTGGAGAGCAGGGGAAATTCCCTTCCCCACCCCACCCTCAGGTGCTGGCTACTCGTGGCTGGTGCCATTATGGGTGGGGGGAGGGCTTTGCCACCCATCCCCCTGCTGTGGGAGAAGACAAGCAGCTACTTGCTGCTTATGGAGCAGGCCTACTGCAGAGGCAGCAGGCAGAATTGGGTGCAAAAAGGCAGGTCTCGCATTGCGAGGCCTAGTGGCGCCATTTTGTGCCTCGCGTACTGCGGGGCAGTCAGCCCAGCAATGCGCTCGAGGAGGAAGCACGCACCCACCCACCCGCCCAATATTATGACACTGTGGGCTATTCTGGTTGCTCTTTATGAGGGTCAGGAAGGAATTTTTCAGTCACAGCAAAATTAGCTGCTGGTGTGGCTGTTTTTTTGCCTTCTTCACAGTGCATATGTTGAATGTCAATGTGATAGGTTGTTATATATAATAAAAAAAATTGTTGCTCTCTTTTTCAGGGGTCCAAGTAGTTGGTTTAACAGTTATTAGGGGTATAAAGGAAGACGTCTCCATAAGAGACAGGCCCAAGAGCAAACCAAGATAAGGAGCAACCAGGTTTGGCGCAAGGCCCAGGATGGGGGCGAGGGAGCAACTCAGCCAAAGAAAGGAATGGTCTCGGATGGTGGGGCCCTCACCTTACAACCTGTTTTGGGTTGTTACAGGGCAAAAGCCTTACCAACCAGCTGGGCAGCTGGGGGTGAGAGCAACCTAGGATAGTTAATTGTTTTAGGGTGGTACTGAGGGACATCAGGTCGCCCTTTATAATGGTTAGTAAGTTGGAACCTGGATCCGGAGTGTGGAACTCCCTCTCATCTAAATTGTAATTTAATAAAGAGTGCAGCCTTTCAAATCCATATATGAGTGTGCTTGTCTTCTTCTGGAGAGCAGGGGAAATTCCCTTCCCCACCCCACCCTCAGGTGCTGGCTACTCGTGGCTGGTGCCATTATGGGTGGGGGGAGGGCTTTGCCACCCATCCCCCTGCTGTGGGAGAAGACAAGCAGCTACTTGCTGCTTATGGAGCAGGCCTACTGCAGAGGCAGCAGGCAGAATTGGGTGCAAAAAGGCAGGTCTCGCATTGCGAGGCCTAGTGGCGCCATTTTGTGCCTCGCGTACTGCGGGGCAGTCAGCCCAGCAATGCGCTCGAGGAGGAAGCACGCACCCACCCACCCGCCCAATATTATGACACTGTGGGCTATTCTGGTTGCTCTTTATGAGGGTCAGGAAGGAATTTTTCAGTCACAGCAAAATTAGCTGCTGGTGTGGCTGTTTTTTTGCCTTCTTCACAGTGCATATGTTGAATGTCAATGTGATAGGTTGTTATATATAATAAAAAAAATTGTTGCTCTCTTTTTCAGGGGTCCAAGTAGTTGGTTTAACAGTTATTAGGGGTATAAAGGAAGACGTCTCCATAAGAGACAGGCCCAAGAGCAAACCAAGATAAGGAGCAACCAGGTTTGGCGCAAGGCCCAGGATGGGGGCGAGGGAGCAACTCAGCCAAAGACAGGAATGGTCTCGGATGGTGGGGCCCTCACCTTACAACCTGTTTTGGGTTGTTACAGGGCAAAAGCCTTACCAACCAGCTGGGCAGCTGGGGGTGAGAGCAACCTAGGATAGTTAATTGTTTTAGGGTGGTACTGAGGTACATCGGACCACCCTTTATAATTGTTAGTAAGTTGGAACCTGGATCCAGAGTGTGGAACTCCCTCTGGTCTAAATTGTAATTTAATAAAGAGTGCAGCCTTTCAAATCCACATCTAAGTGTGCTTGTCTTCTTCTGGAGTGCGGGGGCAATGTGAGTAGTCACTCAAGGGGCTTGGTGCCTGGCTAGAGACTGTGTGAAGCCCAGAGGTTGATTTCCTGGCTGAAGATATTGGGTGGAGACTGGAACTGTGAGTTAAGAGACTGTGATAGAGACATCACTTTATATATTGAAGCCTGAATGTGCATTAAAGGACTTGAGCTAATTCTGGAATTAGAGAGACTATATTGAGCTGATTCACCCAAGGTATTTTAGAAACCTCCAGAACCCAAAGGTGTGTGGCTGAAGGGGGTGGTTAATTGCCAGTCCAGGGGGCAACTGGCTGGGTTTGGACAGGCTGTTTGTTGGCTTCAGCAGTGCACACACCTGTGTTTCTCCCTCTCTCAGGTATTTTAGAATTCTCGAGAGCCCAAAGGATGCGGACTGTTCTTTGGCCATTATGTGGCCAGTGTGGCTGTGATGACAGAGGGCTGCCATTTGTTCAACAGAAGTCCAAAGATCTTACTGAGACTTTCTCAGGGGTCTGGTTTGGCTAGAAGCGTGATTGAGTGGAGCAATCCCTCTGGACTCAGAGAGGCAACCAGAAAGGAGATGATGACTTCTAATAATATATGATTAAGCTGATATTGGAGGGGCTGTGGAGAAGACCTACGGTGGCTGTGGAATAGCCAAAGAGCGCCGGTCCTGTGAGTAGCCTTAAACAAACTCAGAGTGCTGAAGTGATCCTATGGCACTCCAGGGGCCGTGATTGTTTGGTCTTGAGCCTCCTGGAAGAGAGAGGATTACCAGGGGACAGAAGTGCCCTATTCTGTGACCCATGGAAGGACGAGGCCTTCTGTAGAACACTTGCTAACAAGGCTTGGCTGTGAATTAGGGGTATGAAGGAAGGATGTGAATTAAATATTACAAGTCATTGAGGATTTTCTGATTCTACAAGATTCTGCAAGAGGATTTTCTGATTCCTTGACCCCTCTCAGTCTGGGTTTCGGCCTGGGTATGGTACGGAGACTGCATTGGTGGCCTTGGTTGACGATCTCCATCTGGCATTGGACCAGGGTCATCAGACCTTATTGGTCCTGCTAGACCTTTCGGCTGCATTCGACACAGTAAATCATGAGGTGTTGGTGACTCGCCTGTGGGACCATGCCGGGATTGGCGGGACGGTCTTGGACTGGTTTTGTTTGTTCCTGGCCGGGAGAACTCACCAGGTGGTCTTGGGGGAGTGTACGTCTTCTCCATGGGACCTCACGTGTGGAGTCCCACAGGGCGCCATTCTGTCCCACCTCTTGTTTAACATCTATATGCAGCCATTAGGGGAGATCATGAGAGGGTTTCAGGGCATGCAGTGTCATCAGTATGCTGATGACACTCAGCTCTACCTCTCTTTTTCTACTGACCCAGGTCACACAGTCTTCTTATTTTCCCAGATCCTGTCAGCTGTGGGGGGTTTGGATGAGGTTGAGCCATCTGCAATTGAATCCTGACAAGATGGAGGTGATGTTGGTGGGTGAGGGCTTGGGGAGCTTAGGGGTGGTTGAATCTCTTGTTGTTGAGGGGGTTCGCCTTCCCATGGTCTCTCAAGTGCGGAGTCTGGGTGTGCTCCTCGATTCAAAACTCAGCCTGGAATCTCAGGTTGTGGCTGTGGCAGGGAGTGCATTTCGGCAGTTACATCTTGTCCGGCGGCTTCAGCTGTATCTCTCAGACTCCGACCTTGCCACCATCATCCATACCTTCATCACCTCGAGGCTGGATTACTGCAACACACTCTACATGGGGATGCCCGAGAAGCTCGTCCAGAGGCTGCAGCTGGTGCAAAATGTCGTGGCCTGTCTCCTTACGGGGGCGGGCCGTAGGGAGCACATGACACCAGTGCTCCGGGCTTTGCACTGGCTGCCTATAAAGCACCGGTCCAGGTTCAAGGTGCTGGTTTTAACCTTTAAAGTCCTTCACGGCCTGGGCCCTACTTATCTGTGGGACCGCCTCACTCCCCATGTGCCTGCGAGATCGTTCGTGGGAGCCTTTTTGGAAGTTCCCTGCATGAGGTTGGTGGCCACTGATGTTAGATCTTTTTTGGTGGCTGCCCTGTGCTGTGGAATTCGCTCCCAGAGGAGGCTCATTTGGCCCCCACTCTCCTGTTGTTTTGACATTTATGTAAGACCTGACTGTTCTGCCAGGCCTTTGGCGAGGGTAGGTGGGGGTGGGGGGGTGGGAGTTTTCTTCCCTGAATTTTTCTGAATTTTAACTGTTTTAATTGTTTTATTGTTTTGTTGTTTTTATATTTGCTGTTCGCCACCCAGGGCTGCCCTGTGGGCAGGAGGGGCGGGATAAAATTTTTGTATAAATAAAAATAAAATTAAAATAAATATTGGACTGGGTTAATGTGTTTGTACTGGTTGTGAACTGACTCGATTTAATTCTATTTGGAATACATACTTGATTAATTGGAATATATGTTGGGTAGCTACTTGTAATTACTGCTTGCATTTCTATGTAATTTCATCATGATTTCAAGATCTAGCAGAGTTCTTGCCCCACCAGAAATAAGGTCTTCTTATCTTCCTATTGATAATGAGGAGGTTCATTTAAGGATCTTTTCAAGGCAGTGTAAGCTGACCGGTTATTTCAAACAAATAAATCTCATAGCTCAAAGGGGCTCTTAGAAGCAACCCTCAAGTAGTGATGTAACAGAGGCAATTCTATTAGATCCTTCCAATGGGTTAATGGTTTGTTTTATATCCTTCTTACACGAGGCATAGGGGGTACTGTAGTGGGGCACTTTAAATGTGACCACTGTAAATTTTGAAGATATACCAAGAACATAAAATCTTTTGAATTAAATGGATCTATGGTTTCTTTGAAACACTTTAGCAATTGCAATACAGAACAAGTCATTTAGGCACTCAAATGTCCTTGTGGCAAGATGTACATATGACAAACGAAGAGGAAGGTCAAGCTCCGTATTAAGGAGCACTTGAGTTGTCTCAGGAGGAAGATTGTAACGGCACCCCTGGTAGCTCACTTTGAAGAGTTTAAACATGGATGTGAAGACCTGTCCTTTTGGGTGATAGAACGTATTGTGGGTTGTGAGAGACTTGAACAGAGACTTTTTCAAACTCTGAAAAGTAACGAGACAGCAGGACCTGGGTCAGATGAAAATGAGATGTACAGCTGAGTATCATCAGCATATTGGTGACAACTCACCCCGAACCCTCTCACAATCTCCCCCAGGGGCTGCATGTATACATTAAATAATAGTGGAGACAGAATAGAGTCCTGTGGAATGCTGCAGGTCAAGGCCCGGGGGCTTGATGTTTCATTTCCCAGCACCACCCACTGGCTTCTACCCGAGAGGAATGAGCAGAACCATCCAAGGACCATCCTGCCCAGACCCCCCAGGTCTTGTAGTCATCTCAACAGCATCCCATGGTCCACGGTATCAAAAGTGGCCGAGAGATCTAGCAGGATCAAAAAGGATGAACATCCGGTGTCCATCTCCCAGTGGAGATCATCCATCAAGGCCACCAACGCCATCTCAGTACCATAGCCAGGGCAGAACCCAGATTGAAAAGGGTCAAGGAAACCGATGCTGTCCAGATGCACCTGGAGCTACTGAGCCACTGCCCATTCAATAACCTTCCCTAAAAAGGGAAGATTAGAGATAGGTCAGTAGCTGGCAAGTGTTTCCACATCCAAGGATGGCTTCTTCATCAGGGGGGTGCACCACAGCCTCCTTGAGACTGGGTGACAGTCTCCCCTGCCAAAGGGACACGTTAACCACCCTTGCCAGCACCGTCCCCAATATCTCCCTGGAGGCTTTCATCAACCAGAACGGGCATGTATCTAATGCACAACTAGTGGCCCTAACAGACTGCAGGACATCCACTGCATCGGCCAGCATCACTTCCTGAAACTCCTCCCAGAAAGATAGATCAGACAGTGCCTCCATAACCTCATGCCCCTCACTACCTGCTTCCAACCTGGTGTCAAAGTTACTCTGGATCTGAGCGATCTTGTTTGCAAAGTAGGTAGTAAACTCCTCACAGAGGCTCTGGGATAAGTCCCTGTCCAGGCGGAGGGAGGCTGGACTGACCAGCCCCCGCACCACCTGGAACAGCTCCGCTGAACGCGAATTTGCAGACGCTATGAGGGCAGCAAAGAATTCCTTCTTTGCTGTCCTCACAGCCTCAACATAGAACCGCAAATGGGTCCTATGGAGAAGTCGGTCAGATTCAGAGCGAGTCCAACTCCAGCGTCGCTCTAGTCTCCTGCCTACCTGCTTCATACACCGCAGCCCCTCGGTAAACCAAGGGGCACTGCGGTGAAGAGTTGGAAGCAGTAGACATCTTGGACCCACCCTGTCAATGGCCTCCCCCAGCAAGATGTTTCAATGCTGGACCAGTTCATCGATTTAGTGGCCGTCAGGGTCCAGGGTTATCTCCCTCAGAGCCTCCCGGAACCGCTGCGGTTCCATCAGCCTCCAAGGGCGGACCAACCTAACTGGTCTATTCCCCTTCTGGTAATTCTAGACCCAAACCAGTAATGTATGAATTCAATGTATTAAAAGACATGACCTTAGGTCATTGCCATACAATACATAAGAGAAATAGAAGAACAAAGAGAGAAAAAAACCAATACATACATACATACATACATAAAACTTAAAAATAAATAAATAATAAAACTACCTAATCGAACCATGAGAACCCTGAGAACAAATAGTTCCCTCTCTATAATGGGACTAATCAGTCCACTAATACCCATTAATAATCATTAAAATAATTTTCCACCCACCACCCCTACCCTATTTGTCCTTAAGTTTCCTGCCATCCTGATGATAGCCTAAAAAGGCCATAACCACCTGTCCTGGCACAGAGTCATAGTCAATTCATCTGGGTAGACACATACTCAGATTCAAATTTCGCCTTACTCTTCCCGGGGCTTATGGCGGCAACACTTGACCCCTGCAATTTTAAAAATGGGAGTATAGTTCACTGCACTTAACAGACTTATGCCTAATATCAATATGCGGACTCATATTTAATGACCTTACACTTCTCCAAACCTGGATTAACAACTCACAATCCCTAAACACACAATTACATGTATAGAAAGAGTACAAAAAAAGTAGAAAAAAAGTACAAAGCAGGAACAAGCAAGCTAGGCATGATTTAAGATTTAAGACCAATGATTTAAGCCCAATGGGAGCAAAGAGCTTAGCTTTAAATTTGACCTAACAAACCCGAGGCTAGTAAACATAACTAGCCCTACAAGGGTCTCCTTTCAATTTGTTAGGCCTGATCTTAATTCGTTTCATGCCCAAAAAACCATGGATTAAGGGGAAAGTTTGTAAGTCCCTTGCTCTTCCAACTCGTAGTCCTACTCTGTCTAAACAAGATGAGATGAAGTAATGTTGTATGAAACTAACACAAGCTCTGTTTTTAGAAGGCCCTCTGATAATTTAGGTTCTAAGGAAGTTCTAACAGTTCAGTCCGGCATTAAAATTGCTTCTCCTTTGGAATATTCTGATATTATCAGCTCAACGGGCACTTGCTCTGTTGAATTTAAGAAGTATGTGAGTAACTCCTATATGGTGATTAGAGAAGCGGTTTGGATATATCAGTTTGTTACCTTGCATAATACAACTGAAGGTAGTAATCAGGAATCTTGTCATCTCATAATTACTCTACCTGGAACATGTGAGAATTAGTCTAGTCTACAGTCACAGAGGTGGGAGTGAAAGCACTAATTTTGGCCCAAAGTGCTAATAATGCCCCTGGCTCAGACTTTATCCCCACGGATCCCTACCATATAGATACAGAATTGTGGGCCCCAATTTTAGCAAAAATGTTCACATATTTGGACAAAACTGGAAGTTTTCTGGATGACTGGGGCCTTAGTATAATAAATCCCATCTTTAAGAAGGGTAATACCCACAACCCTACCTCGTATCTAGGGATGTGCGAACACGGTTCGGATGTTCGGAGTTTGGACCGAACTTGGTCTGTTCGGACGACCAAACAGAACTTCCGAACCGAACCCAAACTGACCGAACCGAAATCGATAATGATGGAACAGTTAGGTACTGTTCAGGTGAGTTCAGATGAGTTTGGGCAGGGAAAATGTGTCTGGAAGACCCAGGAAGGGGGAGGCAGCTGAGGAACAGACTTCCTGGCACCAGGGGTGGAGAGCCTTGGAGTAGCAGTCAGCCTTCCCAATCACCATCTCTTTTCTCCTCAGACCACTGGCTTTGCACTCTGCGATTGGACATAGGGGATGGGGGGGGGGGGGGGCT
>QEPC01007418.1:341669-373537 GCA_003113815.1 Sphenodon punctatus | reverse complement strand
GGGGCACCAAGGGGGGGGCATGGGGCAAGGGCGGGATCCTGCCAGGGAGGAGGGGGAAGAGGGTGCCCTCTGAGGGGCCAGGGCATGCACCAAACCCTGACCCCCCACCCCCTGTCTCCCGCAGACACGGAAGAGCGCCCGGGTGGACAAGCCCCCGGAGGACCCCGGACCAGCCTGGGCGGAGGAGGAGGTGTTGGAGGAGGAGGAGAAGGAGGAGAAGGATGAACCACAGTGGAGAAGAGGGAGGAAGGCATACCACAGAGGGGGCCAGTGGGGCCTGCAGGAGACCTGGGATTTCATTAGGCTATGGGGGACCCTGGAGTACCAGCTGGAGCTTGCGCTCAACCAGCGCAATGAGCATGTCTACCAGGACATAGTGTGGGACATGGAGGTGGCGGGGCATCAGCACACACTGGCACAATGCCGCTCAAAGGCCAAGGAGCTGAAGAGGGGGTACAAGGCCATCCGGGACAACAATAGGCGGTCCGGACACGGAGCCCAGACCGCCCCCTTCTACAATGCCCTGGACCACATCCTGCATACGAAGGGGTCCATAGTTGCCCCACAGCTCGTCGGGAGCGCTGTGGTCCAGGGCAGGGAATGGGCTGAGGTACCCCCTCCCTTCACTGCCCAAATGGTAGACACGAGCTCCAGGGCACCGGACCCCCAGGAGGAGAACCCAGGGTCTCCCGGCACCTGCAGCCCCCCCAGACAGCAGCCCAGAGAGCACCCACCCCCAGGCCGGGCAAGCGGAGTCTGAGCCCGGCACCCTCATCACCCTCAGCCAGTGGTCCATGGGGGAGCACCCCCACTCCCACACCGAGGGGCTGGCCTCGGAAGGATCTGAGACTGACATCGAGGGTAAGCGGGCAACCCGAGGACCCGGGGCCAAGGGGGAAGGGGCCAAGGGGAGGGGGTGTATGGGTCAGGCTCAGCCCCAGAATGATCCCCAGCCCCCCAATACCAAGGCAGGAGGGGGTCCATCCCCGGGTCACTCAATCGCACACCCCTACACCCAGAACCCCCCCTCCTCACCCGCAGGCCATGGGACACCCTGGGACCAGACCCCGGCAAGTGAGCAGGCAACCGCCGAGGAGACCCACCAGCAGGCACAGGAACCAGGTGAGGCAGGTGGTCCGGTAGGGAGGGCAATCAGGGGTGCAGAGAGGGGTTCTCAGACAGTCGGAGGTGGTGAGAGGGGCCAGGCTCCGGGGGTCGGGAGGGGCCGGGCGAGATGCCCCGTGGGCCCCTACCCCATCATCGCCAAGGGTCTGGGTCAGGATCGGTCTAACCCTTCCGTACCCTCAGGGCAACCCCAGCAGCCAGAATCGCCAGGGCCCGTGGCCCCATCCCAGCGCATGAGGGAGCACCGGGCATGGGTCCGCAGGAGGAGGGAGGACCAGGCTGAGTAGATCATCTGGACCTCGGAGGAACAGATGCTCGTGGCCATGGACCAGATGGAGGTGGCCATAGAGCAGTCCCTGGAGTGGGCAGAGGTGAGGGACCAGAGGCTCCAGGCTGAGGTGAGCCTGGAGTGGAGGCGGGAGCACAGCAGGCAGGTGGAGATGCTCGGGAAGCTGGAGCAGGCCATCACAGGCATGGTGTGGGAGCACTCTGTAAAGATGGATAGGTCCCACGATATTGGGACCTCCCTGATCCTGCACGCCAGCACTATGTGTACCTATGTGATGGTAGCTGTGCCCCTGGGCACCCTGCCTGCCCAGGGCCCCATGCCAGGCCCCTCAGTGCCCCCACCCCCTGCGCAGGCACCCCTGACAGTCCCCCACCCACAGAGGCTGCAAATCCACCTCCCGGTGCCCCCCGGCCTCAGGAGGGTTCAGCCACCATGGGGCCCCCCCCGGGTCCCGGTCCCCCCCTCCGACCAACCACCAGCCACCCTGCCAAACCTGGAGGAGGCCCAGGACACAGCCAGGAACACTGACAGTGGGGGGGGAAGCTCCCAGGGATCCATGGCCCTCACCGGGCACTCTCAGGGCCGACCCAGGAAAAGAGGGTGGGTGGGAGGAGGGGGAAGGTGAAGGGAGGGGGGCACAAGAGGGGGCAGGGGACTACAGGGGTGGAGGGAGGGATGGAGGGGTCATATGTACATGTGGGTGCAATAAATGTCCACAAACATGTATGCCTCCAGGGTCCATATGTGGGTGACAAGGGGGGCGGCCACAACCCAGCAGGGGCCGGCACCGGGAACCCCAGGTGGGTGGGCTGGGGTGGGGGAGCCCCTCACACACGGGCACCCCGGGCAATATGCCTCACAAGGGTATCCCGGATGCTCTTGGCATAACGGTACTCTCTGGGGTTCTCGGTGTTCACGTACAGGGGCACGGGACTGGGGACCCCGTGGTGCTCTGGGTATTCCAGGGCTTCCCCCTCGGTCTCACAGACATTGTGGAGCACACAGAAGGCCCCGATCACCAGGGCGGAGCTCTCCACAGTGTAGTCTAGGCGACCAGTGAGACTCCTCCAGTGCTGCTTGAGGACCCCGAAGGTTCGCTCCACCACAGTCCTGCTGGAGCACAGGTGGGTATTGTATAGAACCTCCACAGGGATCGGTGCGACAGGGAAGACCTTCATCAACCAGTGGGTGAGGGGGTAGGCAGGGTCTCCAATGATACAGGGGGGCATCGGTACCCCCTCGATCCAGGTCATCCCCATATCAGCAAAATCCGCCCTGTACATCCGGGCATAGAAGGGGGAGATGGTCATGATCCGGGCATCATGACTGTGGCCTGAGTTGCCCATGAAGATATCTATGAACTGTCCCCGGTGATCCACAACTGCCTGCAGCTGCAGGGAGTGGTACCCATGCCGGTTCACATACTCTGCAGCCTCCCCTGCGGAGGGATACAGGATCTCGACATGGGTGCCGTCCATGGCTCCCATGCAGTTGGGGAAGCCTCCAGCTGCGAATCCCACCATCACGGCCTCCTGGTCCACCAGCTGGATCGTTCTGTCCAGGAGCACTCCCTCCACAGCCTCGCACACATCCCGGAGGATACAGGCTACCATGGTGAGCCCTACCCCAAAGTGTTGGGACAAGGACCGGCAGGAGTCAGGCGTGGCCAGGGCCCAGACCCCTATGGCCACCCGCTGGACCATGGGGATGGGGGTCCTCATGGAGGTGTGCTGTTGCTCCAGCCAGGGCGTCAGGAGCTCTGCTAGACGCAGCAGGGTGAGCTTGTCCATCCGGAGGTGGGCCCTCCAGGTTGCCTCGTCCCACTGGGCCAGCGCCCTCGCCCACCAACCCTGTGGGCACTCAGCGACCCATAGATGCCTGTCAATGGGCATAGCGAGCAGAACGGCCCGGCACATGGTCTCCCTCGCCCACAGGAGGCGCTTGGCCGCCTCATGGAGCGCCGCGGGCTGGGTCTGGCACTGGCGCACGGCCTGCCAGTCTGCCCCGGATAGCCTCTGTGCCCTGAGCTGGGGAAGGGCTCTCCTGTGGCTGTGGTGCGCCCTGCAGGCCCTTGAAGCTCTCCAGGCCAGGGAAACCTGCAGCCGGGCAGCCAGGTGCACCTCCGCACCAAGGAGGCGCAGCTGCTCGGTGTGGTCGTGGTACCACTCGGCTGCGAGCGTGAGGTGCATCCAGTAGGCAGGTGCCCTGTCCTGATCCATGGTGGTAGGGGCCCCGGGGTATGGGGGACACCTATTATGGCCCTCCTATGGGCGACCGTCCCAGGGGCCAGCCCCCAGGTGGCAGGGGCCCTCAATGGGGTGACTGGGTCTGTGGGTGTGCCCATGGTTACACGTGCTGGCTGCGCATGGGTCCGCGCGGCTGCATGGGCATGCGGTTCCGTGTGCTGCTGGAGCAGCTGCATGCCTTCACTCATCAGCCCCCCACACCCATGGCTGTTAGCAACACCGTGGCCTTGGCTTCCCGATAAGCTGTTATGTGAGTGCTATTGTGTTCTGCAGCTGTGCCGGGTCTGCACCCCATGCCTCACTCTGTTGTGCTACAATGTTGTGGTCCATGGCCACTTTTCCTATCCTTGGGACACCTCAGGGGCCCTCCCGACCCTGGAGGGTTTGTGTGCCCCCCTGTCCATGGTGTTATTCTCCCTGACTTGCAGGACCATGGTTGGATGTCCATCCACCGGGCTCCCGCTTCCCGGCCCCCTCTGGGGCCCCCCATATCTGGACCTTCTGCGAGACCATGTCTCTTTGTGACCTGTGGCATACGCCAGCCATACAGCTGCTCCTGGGCAGCCTGGGCAGCTGTGTGGGTGCCTTTGAGAGCTTGAGCTCCGGACTTCGCTACTTCGGCTATGAGGCGAGCGCTTGTCGTGATTGCTGGCTGCATACAGAGACCCTTGGGCTGGTTCGCTTCCCTGAAGGACGCATCCCGGACAAGCGGTGTTCTCATGTGCCCTGGTCCGGGACTGAGACCATTTCTGCGCTGGGTGTGTGCAGGCTGGATGCCTACATGGTGTGCCTTGCAGAGGGTGGCCCTGTCTTGGCCGTGTCCTACTTTGCCTGTGTTCACGGGGCATGTGGGTACCAGCGCACCCATGTAGCGGTGTACCACCAGCTACTGGAGCGGGGACATCTTCCTTGGCCCCCTTCTGCTGCCTGCTCTGTGTCGGAGCCTTCCGCAGTAGAGATGTCGGCCCTGTTGGGGGTGTGGTCCCATTTGGATGTCCAGCTGGGTCTCTCCATGCATGATCCCTTTGAGGCCTTCTACCTGATCGCCCACCACATGTCCGTGCTGGGGTACCACTGGGGCTTGATCCATTGGCCCCTCCTGGTTCACCAGGTGGGGGACCCGGCCCCTGGGCCCACAGTGGCCCCCGGCAGCTGCCTGTGAGTCCCGGTGTTCCTCCCAGCCCACCGGTGTCCTGCCCCCGTGTGGGTTCCCACCCCTGTCCGGGGGGGGCGCTCCCCGCTGGCTGCTCCGTCCCTGATGTCTCTGCCATGCTGGGGTGAAGCCTGCTTCGTGGGGTGCTGCTGCCCCTGCCTCTGGCCCTGGGCTCACCGACCCGCCTGTGTCCAGCTACCTGTCCCCACCCACCAGCACTGCCACCTGCTGCATTCCCCCCCTTCTTGGGTGCTTGTGTGTCCTGGTGGTTCTGGGACCCCCAGACTGCTCCTCGGTGCTTCCTCTGGGGTGTGTGTGTGCGTCCTTGGATCTGCAGCGCTGCACCGGCTGCCCTGGCTGCCCTCCATCTGCCCCTCAGTGAGTGTGGGGTCTCCGTGTGCCTGCTGGACCGTTCCCGGCTGGCTCACTGTGCATTGCGGGCCCCCATTGTGCCTTGGTCATGAGATCCTGCCCCCCCCTTTCCTAGACTGCCTGTGTTGCTGTGGGGGCGCCTGTGCGGACTGTGCTGCTGTGGGGGTTGTGGTTGCTGTTGCCTGTGTCCTGCCCTGCCCCTTTGCTGTCCCCCCCCCTGCGTGTCTCCCCCCCTTGCTCCCGTTGTGCCTTGTGTGTTGTCTGGGCTCCCGTGTCCCCCTGCCCTTTTCACTTGTGTGTGCATGTGTGTGTGTGCCCGGGCGTGTGCTCGTGCTGTGTGTGCCGCTGTGCCTCCGCTGCCTGATGTGTGTGGTACCTGTCCGCCTCTTCTCCCTCTCCCTCCTCCCTTCCCATTTCCCTTGTGTGGGCATTCCCTTGTGTGCCTTTTGGCTTCGTTTGTCCTCAGGCGGCCATGTCTTTGTCTCGCCCCTGCCCGGGGCCTTCTGGGTGTTTTGACCATGGCTGGGGATTGGCGTCACGTCTGTTGCGCTGCCCCAGTCCGTGATCTGTTGGCCTGATTCCCGGCCATGGTCCCGGTCCTGTCACGTCTGTTGGGGGCTTTTATTCACCCCAGGGGGTCGTTGTTTTGTTCACCCCCACCGGGAATCCACTGTGGTGAACCGGCCGCCCATAACGTCTGAAAACACCCCATGTCTGGAGATCCACTTTTGGTCAGACTGATTGCAGAAGACAGCAACTCGCTCTCGACTACAAGTTTTCCGTGGACAATATCTGCCCCAAAGGATATTCATTATCTGGGCTTCAATTTGGAGGCATTAAAATCCCTTCCTTTCTCCTCTTTTAAGACTAAGGTTAAGCAGAGGATTATAGATATTTCTAAGCAAAATGATTGGTGGATGTTAACTCCTCAGTACATTTGCCATCTTTGAAATATTTTAAGAGGTATGCTGACTCTGAGACCTATATGGGTGTAGCCTACCCATGGGTGTACTCATATACCTTCGGCTGGTCTTTGCAGGTCATTACAATTTGCCCTAATGAACACTAATTTGCTTCATGGGAGATATTTGGGGTTTCTGTATTATCAAAGAAACTGTCAGTATTTAAGCAATGTGGTAGTCGCTACCTCATTATCACTTGGAGTGTCCTTTATATGAGGAAATTGGTCTGACTGGCTATGGTGTATTCTCAATGTGAAGGATTATATTTTGACAAATACAAGTTCCTCTTTTCTGGTAAAAGTGAAAACTTTACGTATGCAATGTCACCTGGATAAATGTGTAATAGTATAAAACTAAGATACAATTATATAATGTAACTGGGAATACACAGTATTTGGACATGTGTAATGATTCAGATACGTATAATGATGAGATTTTTAAATTATGTTTGTATGTCTGTGGTAGTCTCCATTGTTCTTCTCTAATCTCACTTGGCTTTTCCTGACAATTATGAGTAAACTTCAATTACTATTGAGGAGCAAAAATCCCAAAACAATTTTCAAAGTTGCAATATTTGTGCAAAAATTGGCAAAATTTAATTTGAGAGAATCTTAAAAGAATTCTAAAACTGCAAGGATTAGGAAGTCACTTCCCCTTGCTGATGTACCGCTGATGTAATAGTTATACTCTGATTTTGTTACTATTATTGTTATAATGTAGTATTGTGGTATTATATGTTTTTGTTTGTCGTGTTTGTCTTTGTCAACGCATCCCGAATGAGACAAAACAACCATGAGTTGGGTTTAAAACGGCCGCACTCTTTAATCAAATCAGGATTATGGATCGAATCAGGATTAGGTGGGGAAATCGCCTAATGCAATTCGGGTCCAGTACAACAAGTCTCCACACATTAAACATGATCACAGGGGGCTGGCTCAATATACCCTCAAGTGCCTGCCCCCACTTAATCAAACACAACGTCTCCCCCTCATCCCATGTGTGAGGGAGACAACAAGGTCCTTGCCAGACCTGAGTAAGGAGGAACGTGCTGACATGCTGGGGACCATACCTGTCCCTTACCACCCTCGCGGGACACCCCTCCCAGGGAGGCTACCCCACCACTTGCCATACCCTGCTTTTGCAGTAGGTATCACCTCTCCATATCTTAAGGAGATGACTCATCTATAATCTAAATTCTATAATAGCCTATGCCAACAGTACTGGCCCCCTGCCACTAAGAAGCTGCTGATGCTAATCCAATGGACCCAACTCCCAACTAAACCTCATCCTTCCAATATTTCCATTGGCTTGTCCTTCACTGCCTGCAGATATGATTCATTCCCCTCCAGGGACAAAGAGACCCTGTTGGTGCAGTAAATCTGAGTCTCTTGTGCATTATAGCTAGCTCATTCCTCCTCCCTCTCCAGGTGCAGAATGATTACATCCTGAGGAAGGTCCAATCGGTGCCACTCTGAATTGAGGGAGTCGCTACTGGCACCTCATGACATTGCGGCCCATCCACTGTGTCTCTGCTCATGCTGACAGGCCCGGCCAGGTCCCACAGGGGGTAGTTCCTGGCACCATGCCCGACCAATGCCCGACTATCCACATGAGCTACCTTCAAGGGATGGCAGCACCTGGAGAGAGCAAACACACAGCTTGATTAAGACAGGAGACCTATCGCTTGTATACCTTGCACCGGCATGCCTGTCGCTGCTGCGCAACTAGATTCCATGATCTGAAGTGAGGCAAAACTCGAATGGCGGGAGGTGCAAGCACACTAAGGCGGCCCAGAGGATAGCAGTAGACTGGTACTTGGGGAGGCAAATCCCTATTTCTGTGCCTAAAGGAGAATCCTGGGAGTTTGGGCTGCACTGTCAGCTACATCTCAGGAACTAAGACTGGGTCCAAGTCAGGTTTCCTGTGGCCTACCTGATCTAACTATCTGGCCCCTACCCCATTGGTCCATCCTAGGCTGCCTTAGCCAGGTTGATAATGCTGGATGGTCAAACTGGAGGTCTCCAATCCCCCTTACCTGTGACATCCCTGGCTGATTCAGGGATCAGCTTGCTGACCCAGAAAGCCCCAAATAACGCACAACTCAGAAGTCACTGTACACAGCCAAACTCCAAAGATTGCAAGCACAAACTCGGGGGGAAGGGGGGGGGCAATTGTCCAGCAGCAGAAGTGCTCTATTGGGACCTGCCTGTCTGGGGGTAAGCCTGCTCCCAGGACCAATCCTCAAACAGCCACCTGGTCAGAACCCCTAGGTCCAGAGGGGGCTGGCCGGCCAAACTGTTCACTAGCCCTGGGGCTGTGAGCTTGCCTGCTATGAAGCCAAAAGCCACCCAACCCCTCCTCAAAGCTAGAGTGAACTGGAGGATCTGAACCTCGGTAATTGGAAAACTGGTGGGGACCGGTGCTCTTGGAATTCTTGGAATTCGCTGAAAGCCCTGTTGTGCTCTGCCCCTGTTTGTGAGGCCAGGTATCCTTGTATGGTGTCATACAGAACTGGGATTCAAGACTCCCTGCCAATGGCAGCAAAGGCTCTGAGTTCCACCTGGTTCTAGGTGCCAGCGAGCAGAATCGCTCCATCTGGCAGTGAGGGAGCGGCGTTGGCCACTTCATTATCGATGCCTGGCACATGTGTGGGAAGGAACAAAAGTTATTATGGTTCAGACATGTCAGCACCGATGCCCTCACCGGCTTCATAATCCTGGGAGACCTAGAAGACAGGGTGTTGATAACGTAAACTACCACCTGGTTGTCACCCAAAGAGTGCGGGGTGTGTGTGTGTGTTGCAAATTCATTTTGCCAAAGACAGATCGCCAGCCCAATGAAAGGTGAACAGCGACATGGCAAGCAACATCTCTAGATACCTTATGACTCCCCCGACTCAGTGGATTCGGTGGCCAATCCTAGCTGAGTACAGCTCCAGAAAAGTGAGATCACAGGTAACCCCGGATTCCATCCAGACCAGCAGTCAAGGGGGTTGTGCAGCACCTGATGCTAAGGCATACCCTGACCTGAAAATGCCAGCCACCTCCAAATGGGCCTGTAGTTCCCTTATAGCAGGAGCCGGTCTTTCCCCAAAGCCAGCTCTGCTAAAATAGCTTGAAAAAAGACCTAGATCACCCGGTCATACCTTCTGTCTCGGGTACTCTGATGTGACAGAAAGGCTGGGGGTCACCTGTCAGCTTCCCCCACCACTGGAACAAAGAAAGGCCCTCCCAGTGGTACTGGCTCTATACACAAAATCGAGGCTCCCACATGAGGACCACAACTGCTGGGCAGTAGCCCTCTTGGCAGTAAAGCAAGTCTAGATCTCGGCACAGAGGGCCTTCGCTCTATCCATGAGGAGGTGGGACATGGCCATCACTGCATTCAGTTCAATCCCTCAGCAGGTCACTCTAGCGGATGGGCCCCCAGTTCTCTAGGGGACAAGCAGGGGGTCCCAAGGCTAGCTGCTACATCCTGGAAGGTCTCCATCAGTTAGTTATATTCATTAAAATATTATTATTATTCCCATTTTACAGATGAGAAACTGAGGCTGATAGTGGCTTCAGGGCTAAGGCAGGCTTGAACTCTGGTCTTCCAGATCCTATCCCAATACCTTAACCACTAGACTACATCAGCCTGTGCCGGTGTGGCGAACCACCCAAAAGCATCCAGGTCCTTGGTGGCCCCGCCTGCGCAGGCGTGCTGCCGAACCACCCAACCGACAAGGGAACTAACCCTCCCACACACCAGGAGAGAGATCGAGCAGCCCATGGGCATGTCCTCATCATAATAGTAACTGCCCTGAAAACGGGGGGAAAAATGGTAAACCAAACTGCCTGGATGTACTAGCAGTAGTGAGGACTGACTTCATGTCCCCCTCGCCAACTGGATTCCAGGGCCATGCTGTTTAACCCCTGTGATAGCTGAATCAAACGCGGCCTAGTGGACTGATGTGAGCTCCCTCAGTATGACCTCACCCAATCGGGATGGGTGAGGAGGGAGGGCTCATGTTGAGTAATTCGGATTGGGATTGGGGCTCTTCCCTGCTCCTCCTCAACTGCCACCCCTTTGGTATCGCTTTCCAGAACAACCTGGGTAAGGGTTGTACTTTTCTTTTGCCCAAGGTTTGGACCTAGGACAGGAGGATGTGGCGTGGAAGTCCCCGCAACCCGCTCAGGAATGGCACAACTTGCAGGCTGCCCAGGAGCACCTGCCTAGCTGGCTACACTCCCAGCAATGCCTGCACCTAGTTCTTTTCTCCCTCTTCCCCTTGGCACAAAAGGAGTCCTTGGCTGGGGCAATGGTCCCTTTTGTAAAGTATGCTCACAGTCCAACCTGGGGGCATTGGCTACATTCATGCAGCCCAGCCACAGGGCACATGTATGCACACCCCAACAGTCCAGGAGTAAGGCTGCCCTATGCCTAAACCCTTGTCTGCCGCATTCCTGACAGAGTATGCTATGCTGGCATATTTAAGGAGAACCAACAGGATATGCCACAACTTGAGCCTTCTGGAAGATGGAGTAGGCAATGGTCCAGTTGGGCCAGGTCCAAACGCCCTCAGGTGCCAGAAATGCTCCTTTTGTTTCTTGTCATACCCCATCTGCTGGAAACCCTATTGGGTCACCAGACAGTAGGGGAAGATGTCCACATGCTTGTCCATCCATTATCTGCACCCTATCAGAGTGCACATGGTGCTCCCCCATGGGCGCGAACACATCAAAGAAACCCCCTCCCGCCAGCCACATGGGAGGGGCTGGCATGCAGCGCCCCTCCCCCGATAAGGACCTGGGCTGGCAAGCAGCGACACTTGGGGGTCTGGGCAGCTCGGGTGCGGCCATCAGTTAGGGAGGGAGGGGAGATGGGCTGCTAGTGAAGTGAACACTGGGCACGTGGCATCCCTGGTAAAGGAGTGTGGGACCCCCACTACACACCACCAAAGTCACTAAACAGCGCTCTCACTCCCCCAAAGTGGCCAGGTGCCATGCCCTACCCCCATGGGAGCCACTGGGATGGTGCCCTGGAGTCAGCAGCGTGACACAATAAAGCCCGTGGGGTCCATTACCTGCCAGTGTGAGGCCAATACGGCCGTGCACACCAGGGCCCTCCTGGCCCAGCTCCAGTGGATCACTCACCCCTGTTCACCTGTATTTTGTGTGGCTGCAGTGCTGCTAGGGGCAGTGGGGGCAGTGCTAGGTCTTCAGGCTGCTCCCCAAGGTCTAGATGCCTGCTCCATGGGCTCTATCCACTGCAAAAACCCTCATCAGCATCTTGTCCTTGAGGGTCCTGGTTCTCTTCATTCAGTCCCCCCAGTTCCCACGGGCTTACCCTGGAATGAGAAAAAGGAAGGGGTCCCCCTCCCCCCTGCCACCACCTCATGGTTGCATTTCATAGGGGGCCAAGGACAGCAGGCTCCAGGAAGGGCCCACCTGCCTGCTGGGGCAGCAGTCCCATCCCTGCAAGAGCCTGCTGATCCCAGTCACTTGGTGGTGGTGGTGGTGGTGTCACCTCTTTTGGTGACTTGGGGGAGGGCCCACCTCACTGAGGGGCTGTGGGGGGTAACTCTGCAGGGACCCCATTGTGGCTGGGGGCCTGCCTGCCCCAGAGGCCTGCAAAGCACTGCACCCTCATGTAGTGGGATGCCACACCCATGAAGTTTGGGTCCTGAGTCTGTACCCAGGTGCCTCAGGCCTCACAGCAGTCAGATGGCCCAGCCCTGACTGGGAAGCTGCCACCTCCCCCATCAGGGCCCCGTAGCCTGCCCATATGTCCTGTGGGACAATAGGTCTACTGCCCCCTCCCCTCTGCCCCTTCTGTTCCAGAGTCATCCCCTTCACCATGGGGGGGGGGACTAACTGGGGGAAGATCAGCCCCCCACAGGGTCCAGCTGGGCTTCAGGGCTGGGCCAGCAGGCCTAGGGGCCTGCTGGTACCATTCCCCCGGGTTTTCCTCTATCGTTTCCCCCATCCCTGGGTGAGGGGGGCAGAGGGAATTCAGACCTTACCTGGGCCTCCAACCAGCAGTATAGATCTGTTGCAGCGGACAGGAACCCTGTGGTGGATGGTCAAAGAAGATCCAACTGGCATCTCTGTTTAACTCTGGGTGCCCGCTGATGTGCCCAAAGTCATGCAATATGTCAGATCTATAGTGGGAACAGATTCCACATCTACAGTTTTTTGGGGTTGTTTTCTTCAGTCTTTGTGCAAGGCACTAGATCCTGAAAGGTCTTGGAAGGTCCATGACTTTAAGCAAGTCAGGAGACCTACCCAAGAGGAGAAGGCAGGATACAGAGTCGTGAAGAAATCCAGGCGATCAGAGCTGGTAGATGGGATGGGAACACAACCCAGAGAGACAGACAATCCAAGCAGCAGTGTCAAGATACATGGCAGATGGTCATGCCAAAGGTCAAGCCAAGGTAAGCAAACAAGCTTAGGAATGATCCAGGGTGCAGAGTCAAGAAGCAAGCCAACAGGTCTGAGCCAGAAGAGAGCTGGTACAAAGTCTCCAGTACACAGTCTCCAAACACAGAAGTATTAAGAATTGTTCCAGTTTTTTATTCCTGTCAGATGGTCCTAAATACTGGAGGGTGTCCATTCATGTGAGTTAAAGGCATGTCATTAACTGCTGAGGTGAAATCTTCTAATCCATATTCAGGTGGTGAAATCAGGTCAGTATTCAGGACAATGTTCTGGGGCTGGTCACTGTCTAGAAATTTGAAAGATTCTGGTTCAAGACCCGCACATTCTGACATGTTTGTCCTCCTCAATAAACTATATTTCATCACCTCCTTTGGACTAGTCACAATGCTTTAGATTGTAAGCCACAGGCAGGGACCGTGTCTATTTCTATGTTCTGTACAGCGCCAGGCACATGGCTGGCATTATATAAATGTTTATAATAATAATAATAATAATTAATACTTTCATGAAGTTTGAATTTTTGTTTTGATTTTATCTAGAACCCCTACCACTATTTCCCTGAAGTTGTGCAAGACACTTGGTGCTAAAGGAGTATTTTAAAAAGCCAAACATGTTCTAGATTTAGATTTTTTTGGAGATTCTCAAATGAAAGCAGGTCATTGTGCCAATTTTTACAGCAATCTTGTTCCATTTTCTTGTTCAGTCACTACAGTCTAAGAAATGACAGGCGTACTTTGACAGGGGTTTTAATTAGTTTCCATATGTGATCTATTTGTACCATGTGGCTCAGAGATTTTCTTTGTGTATAGAAAAATGCAATTTAAACTGTTTCAATTTTTTACCTACATCAGTTTTAAAGTTCCCCAAACAGATGGCTTTGGCACTTTTTTTGTTTTGTTTTGTGTTTTGCATTTCTTTTCCCTGTCATTCCAGCTTGCTTAGATGGACTATTTTTCTCTCTGAGCAATTGTATTAGAAGAAGAAACAAAGATAGACAGGAGGTCAACTGAAGGATTTTCTGCTGTTAAACTCAATTACAAGCAATGACTGAAATGAATTTAAAAATGTCTTTCCTGAAGGGTGAATGCATGCTATTCCCAGATATCTGACAAGACAGTGCTTGAAGGCCCTTGCTGAGATGAGATGAGCTTTAATTTTTATTTTTTTATTTTTATTTTTTTTCTTTCTTATTTGCATTTCTCTCTAGCTCCCTTCAGTTTTCCTGGGTGCACTAAAAAATAAAAATACTGTCAAATATTCCCATGATGAACTGTTCATCTGACAGGACCAATTTATTTACAACACACAATGTACAAAAAATGTTTTATTCAAAGTTGCAGCTATATTACACAGCAAAATGAAACGTCAACAGACAATTCGGTTTACATTAAAAGTTCTTAAAATACCAGCACGGAAGCTATTCACAAGGAAAGCTGATTGACTGCTTTATTTCCAACCCTCCCCCCCCTTAAAATACAATTTAAATAAAAGCAAAAATAGTTTCTGTCTCAAATTTTAGCTGTGATTCAGCCTTACTTAGAAATATGAGAGCTGGCACAATCACAATTATGTAATTATCTGCGTGACTCATTCTTCCGGGTGGCTCTTTTTTCAAGGCTGATTATACTTTTTGTTTAACAAGCACTGAAAATATTTACCTTTCTGTGTGGAATTCATAATAAAATACTCAAAATTACTTCTAAATCCATGTTTACTAATTAGAATTAACATTATAAGGTCCATCCAGACAATTTAAATATTATTTTGTTTGGGCAATAAGATCAGTGCAGTAATTATAGCTGAAATTAGTAACCCCCCAAATGGGTGAATCTATCAAATCTGCACTACCCAAACCAAAAATGGTGGATTGGGTAATAACCAATGGGCACAATCCTATGCATTGTGCATTCAGTTGGTACGTACATGTGCACAGATTACAAGTACATACGCAGTGCTGCGCAACATTGTGCAGCAATGGTGCACAAGTAAAGAGCATATGCTGAATCAAAAGGACCTGCAAGTGTGTGCGCCACTGTGCACACAGTGGTCACAGGCTGCATACATGACACAAGAGGTTGCAGGTTGCAACCGTCTGCTTCATCCTTTGGGCTATGGGGTATGTGGGCACAGGGGGCATGGTCAACCCAGACTGCACGCTCCCCACATGCTACTATGCTGCGCTCGCTGTGTACAGGCACACCTGCAATGCGTGTGTTTGTTGCGCATATATATTGTGTACATTATGCATGTGAACGGCACACACACTGCATAGAATTGTGTCCAATATCGGCTTGTGCTCCATCTGATAATTATTTTCATTATTCTCTTTTGTTTTTTCTGTTTGGCCATTTCGGCATTTTAGCTTACTCATTTCAGCAATATTTGCACGACTGTGTAGGCACCATTACCAAATATTATCATAACATTTAAGGGTTGTAAGGGACTTCAGGGGTCATCTACTTCAACCTCCTGCTCCATTTCAGGATATCCTCTACCTGCAGCATCACAGACAGATGCTTTTCCAGATGGCTTTTGAAAGCAACGGGGCAATCAACATGACAGAAATAGTGAAACTGAACCAAAAAATCAGAAAAACAAAAAAGGAAAATAGAATATCCAAAACATTAGATATGCGAATGCCAGATTTCATTCATGAATACCTTTTGGGTAGCCAGATACCACAAAACACAAATAATGCCCACAAATAATAAACCCACTACTGATTTCAGCTCTAAAAGTAGTGTTCTTTATAGGTAGTAGTACTGAATCGAGTAATCGCAGCAAAAACTGTTTCCATTCAAAACAGACCTTTCACCTGTGCTCACACCATGAGGAAACCAACCATGTTTTTCACTATTTTTGCTAGTTTCCATTCAGTAATTGCATTATTCAGTACTTCTGGTAATTCTTCCAGGCAGGAACAGCCACATCCCACATAGCTTTTAGGCTGTGTTCTCACCTGCAGTGGCGGCAGCGAGAGGGGAGAGGGAAGACACGGTGCGGCCGACGGGAAAAGAGCCAGTGTGAACAGGGATCTGCTGCGGCTTCTCTCGTGCATGTCAGGGCAGGATTTTGCCACCACCGCCACCACAGGTGAGAACACAGCCCCGCTTACATGCTGCTTACGTTTCCATGTATGTGACTGAAAGTTCACTATGTAACTTTCATAATTTCCTTTATTGGTCCTTGTTTTGGCTCCTTGTAAACTGTGCTTTGATTGAAATACCAGACAAAAATATCTGTCAAAAATACCAGAAACTACTTGGTGGAAATTACCAGAAATACCAATAATTACCAAAAAATATGGAAAATACCAAAAAATGGCAGACAATCACAGGCAGCCATCTAGACAACAGAAGAAGCATGGATAGAAAGAAAATACCCATGAACAGTTGCAAGTGCTCATGAAAGGTAGGGCCAAAGTCTGTGGTTTTATCTGCCCATAGAGGACCCTATGGTATTAGTGTGATTTCTCAGTGTAAAGAGAGGCTGTGTTTGAGGGCTTTGCGCAGGGTTTCCATGCCTTTTTATTGCCAATAGAGGCTAGCACTGTGCATGCTTCATTTACTAGTTCAGAATAGATTGCCAAGTTACCCATGTCTAGCAATTATATTGGTTTCTTAAAGTCAAAATTGTAAAGTAATAATCATGATAAAGTGATAAAAATCTCAGCTTTCATTTCAAAATGAGTTTCTAGCCCTGATGATTTTAGAGAGCAAAACTTGCAAACATGACTGCATCATATTTGGAAACCAAAGGACAAAGAGCCCCCAAATTATTATTTTTTTCAAAATCTCATGACATTTACAATACTCTCATGATTTTGGAACATTGGGGCCTGGCAACTTTGTTTTGGGGGCCAAGTTGGGTGGAGAATGAAAGATGTGGTTCATTTATGGGTTTAGAAGCCGTTCTCCTACATAATGGCTCTGCTGAGTGCAGTCCTGAAACCAGCCTGTGCTCTGTGCACTGGTAGGACAGTGGCAAAACAATCCAGGTGTATCAGCCTAGCAGCGTAGAGATATTGTGATGTAGGAAGAGAAGCAGAGGCATGAGGGGGAGAGCAGAAAGGTGAGATATACCAGTGAGTATGCAGATGATGAAACCCTATTTCCTTTGTCATCACCACCTTGCTGAGCTGGCTGCATGTACACTTTGGGGGGGGGGGGGCAGGTAGGGGTGTGCAAAAAAGAAAATTAATATTATTTTTATTTCTATTTTAGTTATTAAAATCACATTCATTTTAGCTATTGTTTGTATTAGTATTAGCTATTATTTTAGTTATTCCCAATCTGTTGGTTTCAATGGAAAATGGATTTCCAACTGCAACAACTTCATTAGTCATCCAGTTTTCATGAAATTTGGAAGGAATGTATCCTTACCCAGGGGATCATCCCTTCCAAATTTCAGAAAGATTGGATAAAGGGTTCTGCAGTGTACAAGACAGTGTTGACACACTTTAAAAACAGTACAGAACAATGATAATATTACACAGACAGTCAGACAAGGATTACAGACAAAGACAATTAACAGTGGGAATAATAGGAATAATCGGAAGAAAGGGATGAGATACAGAGAGACAGAGAAATAAATCTGTTTTTATAACTTTCAATTTGTCTAAGTGAGACTGAGTTAGAGCAACCACACAGAGACAGAGACAAACCATCAAGCGTTCTGTCTGAGACTGAACTAACACTGGCAAAGTTCTTTAGCTTGGCAGAAGGTTAAGAAGAACATTCACCATGCCCTCCCCTCAAAGCCATCCTGAGTCCCTGGTTGGTACAGAAAGCTTCACTCATGGTTCCCCCTCCCTTCTGACCCCCTTCTGAACTCTTCTTTACAGCAAGGCACAGATAGGCTGGAATCATAGCATGTACTCTAGCCCTGCATGCAGCAGTCACAGCAGAGCTAACAACTAATACTAAAATGTATTTTTTTAAAGTTATTAACCCATTTGTTTTAGTTATTGCAATAACTAAAAGGACTATCTTATTTATTTATTTATTTATTTTATTTTATTGTTAAAACTTGCTATCCCACCCATCCTACCACAGGATTGTTAATAACTAAAACAAATGCAGATCCCTAGTGCCAGGGCTAGGGGAAATGGGGCAGCAGCATCAGAAGCAATGGAAGGGGCATGATCATTGATGCGAGCACATAAGTAGGACTGGAGAGCAGGTACACATAGGGTGATTTCAGAAGTGACGCGTTCCAATTCACCACAGTGAATCCCACCCTGGTGTGAACGGATTCACCGCGGGCTGTGGTGACATGTGCAGCCCCAACAGAAGTGACAGGATCGTGACCACCGCCCGGGGGAAATCAGAGAGACATGGGATCGGGGAACACAACAGACATGCAGTGGAGATGTGGACCGTGGTTCGAGCCCCAGAATGCACTGTGGCTGGGGTCAATTCCTTCCACCGCGGCTGCGGGTTTCCGTTCAGAAGTTACTTTTCATTCACCCCTGCCGTGGTGACCATTCACCAAACTTCTGGACCTCCTCCCGCCCCAACCTCACGAAGCATGGTTAGCTTCACCCCAGGCCGTGTTTGACTGTGGAACATCTGGATGCGAGCAAACAGACATGCTCAGTGCTTTCACCACCCCCCGCGTTTGACTGAGGTTGACTGTGGTGGACATTCACCACGTCACTTCTGAAATCACCCATAGAATCATAGAATTGGAAGGGATATCAGAGGTCATCTTGTCCAGCCTCCTGCTCAGTGCAGGAAATCTGCAGCTACAGCATCCTTGACAAATGGCTCTCCAGCCTTTGTTTGAAAACCTCCAGCAAAGGAGAACCCAGCATACAAAAGAAAGCTATCTTAAGTTTGTTCAACAAATTTGACCACATTCACACCTGCAGCAGTGAAGTCAAAATCTGTTCGGAGTTTGACTGGTGTGAAAGCCCCCCCCCCCCCCCCCCATGCACAGCTTTGCCGGAGATCACCTGGAAGTGTACAGAGCAGGGAAATCCAGCTCTCTTTCACATGATCTCCGGCAAAGCTACGCAGGGGGAATTTCACACCGCCAAACTCCACGCAGATTTTCACTCTCGCAGTTTCTCCCAGAGCCAAAATCTGCAGAGGGCCAGTTGCCACCACAGGTGTGAATATGGTCAAAGAAAGCCATAACAAAAAAAACACATGCAGCAGAGTGCAGAAAAACCCAACAAGTTCTAAAATGAACGTCATAAATGCAGCATGAGGGTTCCCCCAGGACCCAAACCTTGCAGTAGTTCTTCTCAGGCCAGGCAGGTAAATTTAAAGCCAGCTGCTGCAGCCAGGAAGGCAAGGCAGTGGGATAGAATAACCAAAAACAAGACATTACCCAGAACATGTGACTTTCTTGTACAAAAACAAACAAACCCCACATCCCACCTACACATGACTAAAGTGTAAAGGAACAATTTTAAAATGCATTGTAGTAAAAAATTCGAGAGAAAACAGAGAAAAACCCATACGATATGGGTGGAAATCAGCAAGGGTCAGTTAACCAAGTCCATGGCCATTTTAAAGACGAGCCAGAGGCAGCTCAGCCATGCCCAGTTCCAGCTGGGCTCACAAAATGACCTCTCTGCATGGCTGGGAGAGAGTAGGGGTGGGAGAAGAAGCATGCAGCTCCATGATCATGCACAGGCTAGCACACACAGCAAGCAAGCAAACCATCTTAAATTTGTTCAACCAAGAAAGCCACAACCAAAAAACACATGCAGCAGAGTGCAGAAAAACCCAACAAGTTCTAAAATTGTAAGCCCTAGGGCAGGGACCTACGACAGGGACTCACAGACTGTAAGCCCTAGGGCAGGGACCGTGTCTATTCAATTACTTTGTAAAGCACCAGGTACATTGCTTGTCCTATATAAATGCTTGTTAATAAATAATTAATAATAATAATAATAATAATAATAATAAATAAAATGGACACCATAAATACAGCATGAGGTTTCCCTCATTACCCCAAGCTGCACAGAGATTCTTCTTCTCAGGCCACCAGGCAGGTCAATTTAAAGCCAACTGCTGATTAGCCAGAACATATGGTCTTCTTGTAAAAGAAAAAAACCCACCCACCCACCCCCATCCCACTACACACCAAACTGCAAAATCAACCATTTAAAAATGCATTGTAGCAAAAAAATTATGAGAAAAAAATGGAACCCTTCCATGAATCTCCCTCCCTCCCTTCAAATTAGAAAGCAGACGTGGGTGGAATGGAAAACAGCAAGGGGACATACTGACCACCAGGCACTAATGAAGAGCCACACAGAGGCAGCTCAGCCACAAGATTGCCCCAATGGTGGACCCACAAAATTGCCCCAATGAATGCCCTGCTGGGTGCTGGGGGGAATTTAAATGTAAGGCTTAAGCAGATTGGGTTCAGGGCAAGCAAAGGGGCTGAAACCGGGCAAGGGTGAATTAAATTTCCAGTCTCTTTGTTCTTACAGGTTTGTCTTTAAGCACTCCATTGCAGTCACTGGAGTGGACTGCATTCCATTTTGAGGGACAACACTGTGGTATGTTGTGCATCAAAAATGCTGTAGTGGCAGTCAGGCATGTGGCTGGGACTGACCAGGTGTGTGCAACAGTGCAGCCTCTTCTCACTGACTCTGCAGAGTCTGTCCAGTGACTGGCTGGATGAGACAGGCTCCTCCCGCAAACCTCCTACCCTTTCCCCAGAACCCAAGCAGTGAGTGTCTGAGTTGAGCAGTATTCATTACCACCCAACCATCTTTTTTGGCTGAGTTCCACTAATGGAACTCAGCCTGGGCCCCAACAAGCCACTCCTCCCTGCCCTGCCCCTCATTGAGAGAGAACCATGCAGCGTTGGGATGATATCCCACACCCAGCAAATGCACTCTCTCTCTATGCTGATTTGAGTGCCAACCCACATACTTCTATACTGTTGACCACTTGCTCTTGCTGTACTCATTTCACTCCCTTAGCTTCTGTAGCTCCATCCTTCACTGGTTCTCCTCCTACCTCTCTGACCATTCCTTCAGTGTGGCTCTTATCAACTCCACCTCCTCCTCCTTGGTTCATGTTCCCCAAGGCTCCGTCCTTGGCCCTCTCCTCTTCTCTATCTATACCCTGTCCCTAGGCAAACTCATTGCCTCCCATGGCTTCCAATATCACCTCTACACTGATGACACTAAGCTTTCTCTCTCTACTCCCTCTCTCTCGCCATCTGTTCAAGCTCGCCTCACCAGCTGTCACTCTGATATCTCTATCTGGATGTCTCAACAACATCTTAAACTCAACATGGCTAAAACTGAACTCCTTATCTCCCCCCCCCCCATCCTTCCTCTCCCTCCTCCTTGTCGATCCTTATGGATGGGGTCACCATTTTTCCTGTCCTCCAAGCCTGTAACTTAACCTTCATCTTTGACTCATCCCTTTCTTTTAAACCCTACATCGACTCTGTTGCCAAATCCTGTCGCTTCTTCCTCCATAACATTGCTAAGATCCGCCCTTTTCTCTATGTCTCCTCTGCCAAAACCCTTGTTCACGCTCTGGTCATCTCTCGCCTCGATTACTGTAACCTCCTTCTCACTGGCCTTCCCCACTCTCCCCTTTTCCCCCTTTTCTCCATCCCAAACTCTGCTGCCAGGGTCATCCCTCTCGCTCATCACTTCAACCACGTGCAGCCCCTCCTCTCCTCTCTTCACTGGCTCCCCCTTCCTGAACAAATTCTGCACAAGCTCCTAGTCTTCACCTATAAAGCTCTTAACAACCTTACTCCCCCCTACCTCTCTGCACTAATTTCTAGGGATGTGCGAACGCGGTTCGGAAGTTCGGAGTTTGGACCGAACTCGAATAGTTGGTCAACCGAACTGAACTTTAAAATTGAACTATTACATTACTTTGTAATGCACCAGGTACATTGCTGGTGCTTTATAAATTCTTGCTAATAATTAATAATTAATACATCGTTAATCATTAATCATCAATCATCAATCATCAGTCATTAATAATTAATTAATAACAGCCCCCTGCTAGCCTAGCTCTACCCCTGGAAGTCTGTCTGGGAAAAGGGGAGGGAGGGAGAAAGATTCATGTATGCACTGGCACCAGCACCATTGAGACTCATACCACCACTCCCCCTGCCACCCCACCTCTCCTCCTTTGCACGCTGTAGTGACTCCCACCAGCCAGGAGGGAGGGGGAAAACCAGAAACACGCCTCAGTCAGTGACTGAGAGTTCAGGCAGATGTGCAGAACATGCACTGCTCTCTCTGTGCATGCGCCTGAACCGTGAGAGAAAAGCAGCTGCTGCAAGCGGCTGCGAAGTGCCTGTTTCCTCCTCAGACGCTCAGCGGCCAGAAAGGGACTTGGGAATGGCTGAAAAATGAACAAGTGGTTTAGGGCTGAGCTGAGGTGGCCCTGGGGTGGCGGTGGGATGGCGATGCGTCCGCCTGTTTATAAGAACTGCCTCTGTGTCTTTGTTATCTTCTTCATGACAGCCTTTCAGGCATTTGAAGACCACTATCATGTCTCCTCTTCTCTGTGTGAAACATACCCAGTTCCTTCAACCTTTCCAGAATCCTGACTATCTTTTTTGCCTTCCTCTGAACCCATTCCAATTTGTCCTTCTTTAAGTGTAGCACCCAGAACTGAATACAGTACTCCAGATGAGGACTGACCAGTGCAGAACAGAGTGGAAGTATTGCTTCTCGAGAATTGGAAACTATTGCTGCATTCAAACAAGTCTTTTTTTCCAACTTAAACTGGTTCCCTCACATTTTTATTGCTTGTGCAGTAAAGTAATTAGCTCCCCAAATCCTGCATAAGCAGTCTGTTAATCACCCGCATCTGTCAAGCTGAAAAGCAGGGGTTAACAATGGAGCTAAGTTGCTCATGTGCATTACTTGTAATGTGTGAAGGATCTTAAGCCCCTCCTGCAAATTGTTTTTAATGTATGGGGAAGCAAGGGACATGGAAAGCACCTCTCATTATCAGCTCATAGGGGACAGTGCATGGAAGGATTCAAAGGAGGGGAGGGAGATTTAGTGGCACATTTGAAGGATGATTAAGGACATTTTTTCACGCATCTTAAAATGCTGGTCTTTCAATCCTCCAGGCTTACAAGTCCACAAATAAGCTTCTGGATGCATTCTTCAAACACACACACTGCTCCGAGGCAGCCTGCAGTAGTGGTGCTGGGGTGTTCAGCTGTAGAGGAAAGAGGTTGCCATGGAAACCATGTGATCATGGCTTCCCAGAGCAAAGCATTTTACCAAGAGAGTTTTTTATACACACAAGTTCCGAGAGACACCTGCATGTTACAGGATCAAGATTTGTAAAACCACAGAGATCAAGGACTTCCTAAATCCATGGGAATATATGCAAGTTCAAAGAGCCAGGTGTTTAAGATCTAGGCAAGTGATTTAGACACACAGGAAGTCAGGGTTGCAATAGCAAATGTGCGGGAGAAGGGTGTGCTGCTGATGCTCCTGGAAAGGGAGCATCAGCAGTAACCTTAGAGGTTTGGGATTTTCATAGGATTACCTGGCCCCTTTATTATTGGGGGAGGCTAGGCATCATATTAGGTAGCGTATCGCCAACCTAGATCTTCATGCGTCGAGGGCTGCTGCCATTGCCTCGAAGGCATCACCACGGTTTAAATTCCAGATCTCATGACTGAATGCTTCTTGTTATCTTTACTTTATAACCGCTTCATGACATGTAAAAACTTTCACAGCTCTTCATCTACAAACTATGAAGTCTGTGGTGACACAAGGTCGGTATACTGGGATCTGATATCCCAATAGGGTCTGGATTTGTGGGGCTGGTAAGGTAGTGGACTTGGTCCACTATTTACTTTTCTGCCAAAAGTATGTGCACATTTGCGCTCAGATGTGTGAGGTCCATAATGTAATGAAGGGATGTTGAGTTCACCCCCAAGACTGCTTTGTTTCTTATTAAATGACTCTAGGAATTCTGTTTCATGAATGGTTGCTTCTTTTTCAGTCTCTGCAGTGAAACTGAGGGCACAGTGGGCTATGGCCAATATCCTGAGAATTGAGTAGATCTGTCTTCTGTAAGAATGATGAGTTGAATCTGAATGTTTATTTTTTATGTTGTTTCTCTTCGACATGGTCTGTTGGCTAGTGCATAATAAACTTTGAACTTTGATGAGCACTCTTTGAGCACGGTTCTTCAGCCAGAATTAAATCCACTTATAATATTAGCTAGCCCACATTTTACCAGCTTGTCAACAAGGTTATCATGAGGAACTTTGTCAAATGCTTTGCTGAAATCAAGATATATTACATTCATGGCATTCCCCTGATCCACTAAACTAGTAACGCAATAAAAAAAAGGAGATAATATTAGACTGTCATGACTTATTGTCGATAAATCCATGCTGACTTCTAGTAATCATGGCATTACAGATGCTTACAGTCTGACTGTTTTATCATCTGTTGTAGTATTTTTCTAGGTATTGATGTCAGTTTGACGTGACTGGTCTATAGTTTCCCAGATTCAACTTTCCCCTGTTTTTGAATATAGGGACAACATTTGCTCATCTCCAATCAGCTTGCACCTCACCTGTTCTCAAAGAGTTCTCAAAGATGATACACAGTTTCTGAGAGTACATTAGAAAGTTCCTTCAGAACCCTAGGATGTAATTTGTTTGGCCCCATACCTGGTGACGAGTTACAGAAGTGGTCACTGGAAGAGGGTACCTTCAGTGACTAAGATGTAGCCACCCTCCAAGATGATGGTACCATCAGTCTTGATGGTATGGGTAAAAACTATGGAGAGAGCAGGAGCACCCAGGCAATTCTGACTGGAACTGGATCTTGGGGCCAGATCCAGGAACTGGAAAGGAGCCTGTGATGTAATAGGTGATGGCTCTTTTAAGCTGGTCTGTTTATCACTGTGGACTCACCCACAGTAGAGGGATATAACTGCAGAGGGCTACAGGGTTGAGGCAGTCTGTTGGTGGAAGCTTAAGTGGAAGGAACTCCAGAGACGAGAACTATATTCTGTGAACTCTCCATGGTCCTGAAACAGTAGATCACAGAGAGAAGGGCCAGAAATCAAAAGCAAGCTGCTGTAAGGGATACACAATAAACAAAATCTACACATCTGAAGGCGTGAGTGAAAATCAGCACGGAGACTAAGGGGGTGAGGAGCTAGGAAAAGCATGACAGAAGAGGTAGGTTTTCAGAGGGATTAGAAGATAGGGTGGGAGCAGAATGAATGTAACCAGGGAAAGAATTCTAGGTATGTGGAGCAGCAAGGGAGAAGGGGACAGATATGTTTTGAGAAGCAAGGGAATCTTGAGTAGGTCTGAAGTGGCAGCATTGTTTGTTTTTTTGTTGCTTATTGTCGATGTTTCAACATTCTTGCTGCTGTTCCAATGGCATTTACTGTCAGTTTCTGACAGTTTACAACATTTTGCCACAGTTTAGGACAGTTAAAATTTGCAGTTCTGTGACATTTCTGACATTTTACAATAGTTTCTACCTTTTGTGACAATTTTCCTTTTGCTTTCCAGCAGCCTGATTCAAGCCTATGCCCCATTGCCCATTCTGACACCCTATGGCAGGATTTGTGTTTCCTGCTTCACCACCTCTTGTGCCTGTGCCCCAACCCCCACAACTGGCCACAGCCCCTCCCCCCATTATTAATCAGCTACAGGAGGCAGTAGCAGTGGCATGGGCTCCGACTCCATCTGGAGATGTCGGTGTCAAGGTCAGAGGTGAGTAATCAGGACACAGAGTCCACGCACCACAGGGCGGTGTGTGGGCTGGGGGGTGGGTTTAGGAGTCCTGACCCTGCCGCCTGTAGGTTCCTAAGGGGGATGGAGCACCTCATCCCCAGCGTTGTGGTCATTTGTGGAACTTTTTGGTAATTTGTGGAACTTTCCAAAACTTTGTGACACTTTCTGAAACTTTGAGCCACTTACAACATTTAAGTATCAGACATGGCTGGGGATGCCATACTGGGAAAATGGCAACAGATGGGCAGTTTCCAACAAAGTTGTTAGGAACTGCGACATGTCATTTCAGGCCAAGTCATGAGCATTCAAGGGTGGTAACAGAGGAAGAACAGTGCTTGTGGACAGGTGAGTGGCAAGAAGTAAGCATAGAAAGATAGGAGGGGACAAGGACATTAAGAGTCTTCACAGTAATGACCAGGAGCATGTAGGGATGGGCAAATGCGGTTCGGAAGTTCGGAGTTCGGACGGAACTCGGTCTGTTTTGTCAACCGAACCGAACTTCCGAACCAAACTCGAATTTCAAACCAAAACGAACCAAAACGAATTTCCAAACTTGAATTTCAAACCAAACTAAACTGAACCGAATTTCCGAACTCCGTTCTGTTCACCCATCCCTAGGAGCATGTGTTGAATGCATTTAGATAAATGGAGAGAAGAGAGGAGGTAATTAACATGATCAAAGTATTGGCAAGTGGAGTTCTGAACAGAAGCAAGGGGGACAAAATGAGACCGGGGAAGGCCAGAGATAACTAGAGCAAGAGATGATTAGAGCATGGTTAAGTTGCTACCAACAGGAATATTGATTAATTATTATTTGTTATTTGTGGAGGCTATAATTATATGTGTGTTATTGGGAATTTATTCCTTTAATTATTATTGGGTTCCCCTGTTGGTGAACAATACATTTAATTCAGAGACATTGAATGGGTCAGATTTGTTTGAATAATCAACTGTTTTATTGAAAGTAAGCATCAAATAAAGTCCCCAAGAATATTCCACTCTTGCATATGCGAATACAAAGATTATAGAAACACACGCAAAAAGAACATACAGTCTCAATGCCCAATATTTTTCATATAAGTGCCCAAAGTATACGTGAATATTACTAAATTCTGGTCTATAAACTAAACTTGGTTTCTTATGCATTCCTTAATAAGCTAAATATAGTTACCCTCCATTCAGTAGGCCAGCTTCTGGAGTGGTTAGGGAAGCCAACGGGTCTGGACCAAAAGTAGAAAGATGGAATTGAAGTGAAAAGGAGACATGAAGATGAAGTGCTCTCTGCCCTTTGATCAACTACTTTTATTATCTTAATTCTCCTCCCATTGTCCACCCAGGAAACATACGTGTTCCAATAACAAATTGATAACCTTAACCCATCAAAAAGCTACAAATCTGCTAATAACTTTAAGCAGTTAAAAGCTACAAGTATGCTAACTCAAATGAAAAATTTCTAAAACATGTCTAAAACATGTCCACATTCTGCAGTGAGCTAGCCTTCTAACCTAATGGAAAAGTTGCCATGTATTACTCAACCTGCGGTGAGCAACTGTTCATATTTTGATATCAAAGTTATTATTATTATTATTATTAACAAACATTTATATAGCGCCAGCAGTGTACCTGGCACTTTACAAAGTAATAAAATAGACACAGTCCCTGCCCCTAGGGCTTACAATCTGAGAGACAGGAGCTGGGGGAGAGACTTAGGAAGGGGAACAGAGGGAGAGACAAGGGGTCTAACATTCATGAAGATGCGAGGTCTCAAGTGCACGTACTTGGCTTGGTTACGATGAGAATGACAGCAGGCAGGTCCATGTTGCAAGGATAAGGGTAAACCGATCGTAGGTATAGGAATAGTGGCTCAGCAGGATAAAGAGTCAGACAGAGCAGAGCGAAAGAGGTGAGTTTTAAGGAGAGATTTGAAGGTATGAAGGGAGGGGGCAAGGCGGATGTGGACAGGGAGGGAGTTCCAGGCATGGGGGGCAGCAAGTGAGAAGGGACGAAGGCGCTTAGGGGAGCAGGGAAGGCGTGGAAGGGTGAGAGAAGGGACAGAGGAGGAGCGAAGTGCACGGGCTGGAGTATGGAGGGCGATAAGTGCAGAGAGGTAGGGGGGAGCAAGGTTGTGAAGAGCTTTATAGGTGAAGACTAGGAGCTTGTGCAGGATTCGTTCAGGAAGGGGAAGCCAGTGAAGCGAAGAGAGGAGGGGCTGCACATGGTCGAAGCGACTGGCGAGGTAGATGACCCTGGCAGCAGAGTTTTGGACAGAGATGAGGGGAGAAAGGTGAGACCGGGGAAGGCCAGTGAGAAGGAGGTTACAGTAATCGAGGCGAGAGATGACCAGAGCATGAACAAGAGTTTTGGCAGACGAGACAGAGAGAAAAGGGCGAATCTTAGCAATGTTATGGAGGGAGAAGCGACAGGATTTAGCAACAGAGTCAATGTAGGGTTTAAAAGAAAGGGCTGAGTCAAAGATGAAGCCTAGGCTACGGGCTTGGGGGACAGGCAGGATGGTGACTCCATCAATAGTTATTGACAGTGAGGAAGGAGAGGAAGGATGAGGGGGGAAGATAAGGAGTTCAGTTTTAGCCATGTTGAGTTTGAGTTGACGTTGAGACATCCAGGTAGAGATGTCAGAGAGACAGTTGATGAGACGAGCTTGAACAGAGGGAGAGAGAGAGGGAGTAGAGAGATAGAGTTGAGTGTCATCAGCATAGAGGTGGTATTGGAAGCCATGGGAGGCAATGAGTTTGCCTAAGGATGAGGTATAGATCGAGAAGAGGAGAGGGCCAAGAACAGAGCCTTGAGGAACACCAACTGAGAGGGGGAAGGAGGAGGAGGCGGAGTTGGAGAGAGACACATTAAAGGAGCGGTCAGAGAGGTAGGAGGAGAACCAGTTATGGACAGAGCCACAAAAGCCAAGGGAGTGAAGGGAATCCAGCAAGAGTGAGTGGTCAACAGTATCGAAGGCAGCAGAGAGATCAAGGAGGACAAGAATGGAATAGAGACGTTTAGATTTAGCCACCAGAAGATCGTTGGTGATCTTAGCGAGAGCAGTTTCAGTAGAATGAAGGGGGCGGAAGCCAGATTGGAGGGGGTCAAGGGAGGAGTTGGAGGATAGGAAGTCAAGGCAGCGGGAGAGTTCCAACATCTTTCCTGTTATTTGAACCTTAGTTCCTTCAATTCTACAACGGTCCTAATCTTCACCACACACAGTTCATCCTGAAGTAACCTTGCTCTGTTTCTAACTCCCTTTAAACTCTAACATACTTAAACTTAATTAAAATCCTATTTAATCAACACTGCAAACTCCTATATTAAACACACTACTTCTAATCAACTACTATGCACTCCAAATGAATATATGAGTAAATATATAAATGAATATATGAACTATTATCTGGGCCTCAAAAGCCTGAACCTATTAACTCAAGGTCCAGGCAACAAAGTCCATCAGTTCCCACAGACTGTTTCCTCCCATTTTATTTCAGTGAACAGTGAAGGGAAGTTACTGAGGCCCTTTTTACAAGGACAGGGGTGGGTGGGGGGATGGTTGTTTTGGTGCAGAGGGTGGACATGGGTGTGTGTCCCTTTACAAGAACACACACACACCTACACCCATGGGGCTATCACTGGTTTTCCAGAGGGCTTGGTGGGTGGTTGATGGGTGCAGGTGGGTGTTTCACAGGAGCACGCATGCACCCCCACCCATTCCATTTGGTGTTCACATGGACCAACAATGAGCAGACACCCATCCCCCCACCCACCACCAGTCATTTACACAGATGCCCCGCCTCCGCACACCCGCCTGAACACCAATCGGGGAGGGGGTCATCCGTGTTAAAACGGTCTGAGAGTGCCATTTCTGTTGTTTTTATGAACAAATGTGACGAGGAAATTTCCAAAGCTATGACAGGGCCTGATCTTGAATCCTGTGATTGTTTTCTAGCACTAAGATGAATATGGTATTTTATATTCACAAAGATATGTCCAATTTTAATCCCCAAGAATGAATATCTGAGTTAATCTTTGTTACCATTGATAATTTGCATCTTCATATTTTTATTTATTTTGCTGTGATCTTTCATTGTCTTTGGTGTTTTAGTATCCAGTATTTTCTTCACATTCATGGTACTATTTGCTGTACCCCAGAACATTCATATTTGTAAATGTGATCACTCAAAAACAAAGTAATCACATTCACTTTCAAGTTCAGTTCTCTTTATAAAGAAAAGACTATTGAGTACCACCAAAGTGAATTAAAGTGCACATGCTAAAACACCAAAATACAAAAACAAAGATTTGAAATCACAAGTCGAAAGCAAATAAGCCTTTGTATCTGCTTTGAAAAAATAGGTTTAAATATACTAAATACGTTGAATTGAATATTTGTTTTGGATATTTGATTCAGCCCAATTATTTTCCCACTAACTTCAATGGGAAGAGGATCAGATCTTACCTAAAAGATCGGTTTATTCCTTGATTACCTGTGTTTAAGTACTAGCTACAAGCTAGTAGGGGTGTGTACCAGGGCCCCGTGTCATTTTTCATAATTGTTTTCGTTATTAAAATGTGTCATTTTTATTTTCATTAATAATGAAATGTCTGTTTTTGTTATTGTTGTCGTTATCGTTATCGGTACTGATTTCAAATGAAGATTTTATTTTTGGTATCGGTATTGATTTCATGTGCCAATGAAGAATTATTGCCAGAAGTTGAACTCCTTCCCCTTCTCCTTGTGATACAGAAAGAACTGCACACAATAATATATAGTTTACACAATATGTAGTTTTATTTATATAATATATTAACCAAAGCAAAAAACTTAACAGTTTCAAAATAAACTTAAATGTACAAGAGTTTTCTTAAAATACAAAAAAAACACCAATTCAGTACAATTACAATTTAAAACACCTTCCACTCCATACTTTGCAACAAAGTATAGATGACAAAAAACATAGAAATTAATTCACAAGAGCAATATTTAATATTTTATCATCAACATACATGTAATATATGTACTAAATTCCTTACCATACATACTTCATTTTTATCAATAACTATACTTGCACATTTTACAATTATGAAAATAATTTATTATCATAATTTGACAAGGAACAATTTTGTCAGAGTAATTTAAGTCTGTTTCTACATAACTTCTTTATATACAACAAATTGTATGATGTCTACACTCACATTCTTTAGTTTACTTCATTGTATGAACTGTACACAATTTGTATACATGTAAATAACGACTTAAATTACTCTGACAAAATTGTTCCTTGTACCCCCTCTTCAGCTCTTTGGCCTTGGACTGGCACTGAGCCACTGTGCGATGGTGCCCCGCCGCCTCCATGTCCCGCACTATGTCCTGGAACACATGCTGGTTGCGCTGGTTCAGGGCGAGCTCCAGCTGGTACTCCAGGGTCCCCCAGATCCTAATGAAGTCCCGGGTTTCTTGCAGCCCCCACTGGCCCCCTCTGTGGTAGGCCCTCCTGCCTCTCCTCCCCTGTGTGTCCATGCCCTCCTCCTCTTCCTGCTCCTCTTCCTCCAGCGCCTCTTGCACCACCGCCTCCTCCTCCGCCTGGGCTGGTCTGGTGTCCTCCGGGGGCTCATCCCCCCGGGCGCTCTTCCATGTCTGCGGAAGGCAGGGGGTGGGGGCTTTAGGGTTGGGTGCATGTCTTGGCCCCTCGTGGGGTGCCCGCTTCCCCCTCCTCCCTGGTGGGAGCCCGGGCTTGCCCCATGCCCCCCCTTGGTGCCCCTGCTCCCCTGACCTTGTTTCCCCTTACCCGTTTCCTGGGTGCCTCCTCTGCCTCCGTTCGGGCTGCTGTCCCCGGGGCATTGTGTCCTGGCTGCTGCGGGTGTTGTCCCTGCACCTCCTCCATCGTCAGCACGACTCCCGGCTCCCCCTCCTCCGCCTGCGCTCCCTCCACCGCTCCCACTGCCACTGCCTCCTCCTTCTCCACCCTCGCTCTCTCATCCACCGCTCTCTTCCGCCTCCTTCCTCACTCCATCCTACCATGCTTCCCTGCTGCAGATTTCCCTTTAAATCTTCCTCCGGTGGTTGTGTTGTTGCTGCTTGCCTGACAGCGATGCTGCATGCATTGTCCATGGCTGGGGATCATTTTCTTTGGTTTCGCCCGGGGATTGGTGTCCAGATGTTACTTTTTGTTGTTTCCTGGTGGGAATCTCTTTGACCATGCTTCCCGAGATTTTGCGCCAGGGAGCCCGGGAAGCATGGTTGAAATTGACCCCATGTGGGTATTGAGCGTAGTGAACATCTGGCGGCCACCTAACAGACGTTCAGGGCTCTTTGGCCCCGCTGCAGGATTGAGCGTGGTTCACTGTGGTTGAGCATGATCTCGTAATGTCTGAAAATACCCTATGTGTGTGTGGTGACTGTGTGGGCATCTGTTGGAGGATGAGTGTGTGGGGGGGATGTTGGGGTGGGGGTGTCTGTGTTGATGTGGGGGCTGTCTGTGGGTGTCAGTGTGGTGGGTATCTGTATGGGGATGTGGGGGGAATGTGTGGTTGTCTTTGGGGGGTGGGGGTGTCTGTGGGGGTGGG
>QEPC01007418.1:328549-341392 GCA_003113815.1 Sphenodon punctatus | reverse complement strand
CCCCCATGACCCCCTGCTCCTGCCATAGCCCCTTTTCCTACTGCCTGCCCCTACAGACCACCCCTGTTCCTACTCCCCTGCCCCACAGATGCACCCCATCTCCCATTCGTACCCCATTCATGCCCCAACCCCTCTTCTTACACCCATGTCCTCATGCTCCTACCCCATCCCCCCTTCCTACCCCTGCATACCTTAAGGCCAAGCAATGGTGGTGGTTCAGGCAGCAGCAGCACAGCGGTGCTGACAGCTCTTCATACTTGGCTGCTACAGCTGCGGCAGCCCCGGCCTCCTCCGTGGAGCACACCACCAGTGATGTGGCCTAAGGTAGAGCCCCCCGGTGCCCCATGGGATCCAGAACTGGCCCTCCACCACTGCCATGGTTTGGGGGGGTGTCATGTTGGGGCCAGGGGAATGTAGTGGGGGTGTAGGAGGTTGGTGAGAGGGTTGGGGAAGGTGTCAGTTCCAGGCTGGGGGAGGATGGAGTGGGGTTGGGGGTATCTCCTGTTGGGCCGGGGGGATGGAGCGGGGTTTGGGGGAAATCTCCTGTTGGGCAGAGTGGGTGGAGTGGGGTTGGGGAGAGATCTCCTGTCGGGCTGGGGGGGAGATGGAGCAGGGTTGGGGATCAGTGTGGACGTGGGGGAGAGGTCAGGGATCAGCATGGGGGGGGAAGGTAAGGGCTAGATGGGGTGGGAGGGCAGGCCAGGGATTAGCCAGGGGTATAGCTGGATTGGAGTGGGCCCAGGGACACAAAATGGACTTGGTCCCCCCTACTTTCCCCCATCCTCTTCTCTACCCAGCATCCTTGGGTATTTTCAGACATTACGATCCCATGCTCAACCACAGTGAATTCTCACTGGGTGAGCAAGGGACCATAACGTCTTATGGGGGGGAACAGAAATTCCCCCCCAGATGTTCACCCCCGTGAATCATGGTGGGGAATCACATTCACCACATGATTGGCAGTCCCGGTGGGACCGGCCCCAATCGCGTGGTGAATGTCATTCCCCACCATGGTGAAGGGGCTCGTCCTGTCTGGCCACCTACCATGGCCCAGAATCCACGGTGGGATTCCAGGCTGTGGTCAATGCGGGCGGGCACTGCGGTCGCATTGGTCGTGGTGCCCACCCATCTCCCTAGAGGGCAGGCAGCACAAAAGCATGGGGGGGTGGGTCCATGCAGCCATACGTTGTACCACATGGTCCCGCCCCCTCCCCGATTCCCCGCCGGGATTAGCCGGCACGTCTGTTGGACGTGCCGGTGTGATCAAAGGATGATTCCATGACGGGACCAATACAGGCCCCATCATGTCTGATATCACCCCTTATTGCAGGAAACTGTCCCCAATTATATTGGCAGGGATGCAGCTTTCAGAAAACAGAAGTACCCCGTAGCACAGACAAGTCCAGACAAGAGCCAGCCCCACAACACAAACACCTCCTAGCTACGCAGAGCCCATTTAACAACCCCACACAGCACCACTGGATGCCCCGCATCACAGACACCCTCAACAGCACCATAAAAAACACCAGGAAATCTCTTAGCTAGCTCCACAGAGCCCCATGCAACAGTTGCCCTCTAATTCTATATCTCTGTTTACATGTATTCAGTACTTCCAATCTTACATGTTCAAACATCATGAAGTTGGCATGCAATTTATCAAATATTTTAAAATATTTCCCGCATTTTTTAAAATTTTGTTTTCTGAGCCTCTAAGTTGCTGTTACTTAAACAGTCAAGCTTTCCTTGTAGTCTTGAGGGATAAGAATTTTTTTTTAAAAATCATATGAATTAAATGAGTCCAAGGGCAGAGATTATAAAGAAAACACATTAATCATATGCGATTAGTAATTCTTTTTAAAAATTTTTTTACAAGAAAATCATTATATTTACAACCTGGCCACACCATAGATTGGATGCAGAGCAGGATTCAGCAGTGTAAGGGCTCAGGTCTGGAACTATCAGGAGGGCTAAACCCAAAATGAGGTTGGAGGAAAGCAGTTTGGGAGGTTTAGCCCTGGAATTTATGAGGTGCTGCATCTCAGATTTGGTATATATCCGTAGTAGAGCCATTTACAGCTGCTAGGGAACATTATCAGTTACAACATGCAACTGGCTTTAGTCATTGTGGAGCTCCAAAATATCACAGGTACAATCCTCACATACTACAGTTTGGGGGAGTTTTGCCATTGGTTTTGATGTGTTTATGATTGCATTTAATAAAAAAAAAAAAAAAGCAAGATGTCAAAACATTTTAAACAGTGTAAAGAATCAGAGCTTGGTACATGTATGTAAAAAAAACCACATCTGGGTGGAAACTATGGTGTAGACTAGTGTAACATTAACAAGATGGGTACACACAGGGAGGAGACTGGTGATTGGAGGCTGGCTCCGAAAGACAGAAGCAGGCACCTAAGGACAACCCCTGCCTTGCCAAAGCTAGCTGATGCAGAGCAGGCGGGCTGGGCACCATCTCTGCATCAGTTGGCTCTGGCAAGGCACCCGCTCTGCCTGGCATGCCTGCTCTGCCCAGCCCACCCCTGCCTGGTGCCTCCCAGAGCCCAGGCCACCCACTGTGCCCCCTCCTCTCCAGAGCCAAACTGTCTGGTACACCTGCTCTTCTGTGCCATCCACCCCCAGAGTACAGCCCGCCTGTTCTGACCCTCTCCATCCCAGACCCCAGCTCACCCACTATGCACCCCTCTCCTCCAAAGCCCAGCCCACACCCATCGTCTCTGCCCCCACAGCTGCCCATCCTCAAGTTAAGACACTTCCCCCATGTTTTCCCATTAATTATCATCTTCTTGGGGGAAGGGCGGTGGGGAAGGATAAGGAAAGAGTCTGTTTCCAGTGGAGGGATCAGGCAGAAAATCCTCATGCCTCTCTCTCTTCCCCCCCCCCCTTCTTCAGGGGTGGTGATTCCTGGAAACTTGCCCCTACCAGCAGATGTTTTGGCTTAAGGCTATGCTGACTCCTTACACAGCCCTCTAGCCCTGCATCCCAGTTGCTCACCTCTCCCCCTCCTCTTGTCTGGCAGCAGCTTGGGAAACTCTAGCAGCAGCTACCCACAAGACCACAACACAAAAAGGCAAAACAAGCCCAGCTTCTCAGCAGGGAGACAAAACAACCCCTGTTTCTGAACTGGGAAGGAAAGGCATCCCAGTGGCTACAGACAAACTTCCCCAGACCCCAGGGGAAAACTCAAGTTACAGACCCTGGAGTAGCAAGGGAAGGGAATACACCGTTCTTGCTGCCCTCTCTCACTGCTATCCTTAGGATGGATCTGTAGTGTGCTGGAGAGGGGAGAAGGACACATGGAAAAGTTTGCATTGCCCCTCTGCTTCCCCACCCTCCCATAGCTGCCTACCCCCTCCATGTTCCCACCGTCTTGTAACTGTACCCTACTGGGCTGTGATCCTTCCCTTTCACTTATCTTGCAGCTCCTGGGGTGGTGGTGGTGGTGGTGGTGGTGGGAGGCGCTCCTGGGTTTAAAGTTGCCTCCCTCCCCCTTTGCAAGAGACTTCCCTTTGCCTGGAGTTCTTCACTTTATACCTTGCCCCTGAGCAACAGCGAAGAAACAAATCTTTAATCTTCCTGCTGTTGGTGTCTATGCCGGTTGCAAAGAGGGAAGGGAGGGGGCAAGGTCACTAACAGCTTGGAAACAAACGCCGAGCAAACCCGATGTTATGCTGCTCATACTGCAGCCACCTGCCTGCTGCTTTCTCCCTTGCTGTATCAAGAAAACATTTCCACTTCCACAAGCTTTAAAGAGGGATCATGTGGCACAGCTGAGGTGGGGGCAGCCAGCAACAAGAGTAGCTACTAGAGAGATATCTTGTGTTCTCCATGCACAGCAAGGTTTTATAAACAATAAAACAACCAACCCCCTCTCCCAAAATTAAAGACACTTTTGTAACGCTCAAAACAATAGTTACTAGTTACCCTCTCCACTTGCTTATCCACTGAGGATAAGCTTATCCAATGAGGATAAGCTCAACTTAATTCTCTCCCCCACCCGCTAGCCAGTGCCCCTCTCCCTTAGTTCTCCCCCCCACCTGCTAGCCAGTGCCTTGCAGTGCTCCCCGACCCCTTCAGTTCTCCCCAACCCCCCCGCCTGTGAGCCAATGCCCCGCTCCCCAACCTATTCAGTTCTTCTCCCTCCCGGCCCCCGCTCACTAGCCAGTGCCCCCGCTCTCTTAGTTCTTCCCCCCATCCGCTATCCAGTGCCACCTGCCCCAAAATGGTCATAAACACCCCCCCTACCTATTCCTTTTTACTTTCCCACTTCACAACCACTCCCCAGAGCCCTGGGCGTCGATGGTCAGTCTCGGTAACTTCAATTCAAGTGCCTCATGTGCCTCTGAGGACGCCAACGCATGCGCAGTTGCACATGCATTGGTGACGGTGTCAGGGGGGCAGAGCTTCAGTTCAGCCCAACCAGCCACTTCCCCAGCTCTGACAGGAAAGAGGAGCTCAAGTGCGCATGAGCGAATCTGTAGAACTGATTTTTTTATCACTAATAACTTGGTTTTGGCTGCATCAATCAGTATCATATTTCAGAAGCACTTGTTATTGATCTCATTCTCAAAGCCTGTGATGTTTGGGGGCTCAACTCATCCAGGGGGAGGAGATATTGATTATTCAAATATGTGAGAATGGTGTGCATTTTGACCACAACCAATTAACGTTTAAGCAGTTATAACATTTTATTTTCCTAATGGACCTCTTTTAAATTTTGTGGATATGATGGTCCTCACAACCTACAGTCCTGGTTAAATGTTCAGAAATGTAGGTCATGCGGTTTCCTCAAAATCGGGGCTTCAGCCGTCCCCTGTTAATAATGAACAGCTACCGCTGCCTGAAAATACAGAATCTAAGCTAAACCTAACCTATGTATAATACAAAATGTTCCTATACTAGAATCCTAATATATATAACACAGCCTAGTATCTAAATATCTAATCTAAATATAATCAACTAATATCTATATCTATATAACATATAGATGGGGGAGACAGACAGGGGAAGCGAAAAGGAAAACTCAGAGGTATATCTACTATCTCTGATCTTTCTCTCTTTCTATGTGTACGTGTGTGTGTGTGTACCTAAGCACTGGGTAGTAGGGAAGGAAATAAGGGATATATATCTATGGGAGGATTTCAAGTGCAAGCACCAGCGCCTTCTGGAAATGCACAATGACAAGCAAGAAAGCTAATACAGAGTGAAGCAGCCCAGCCCTTCAATATGAAGGGTTGCAATGCCCTCTCTCAGAGTCCTCCTCATTGGTTCTGAGAGGCAGAGGCATTGAGGAATTACAGGGTGCCATTCAACTGCTGGGATATACTTGCGCTGCTCATTGTCCAGAGATACATCCATCAGGTCCTTCCTTTCGCAGTTCAAAAATTCAACACTGTTTCTGGCTCAAAGATGTCTGCTCCCTCCTTCCCTCTCCACATTTCCCTCTAAAAAACACCTACCAGGCAATAACAAAATCAATAACGACTTTTGTTATCATTATTGATTTCATTATTATTTTTTGTCATTTTTATTATTGCAATAACGAAAATGACCATTTTTGTTTTCATTATTCAGATAATGAAAATGACATGTACATAGTGGTGCAAAGGCATTCAAGCAACTGAGCAAAGAAGACAGAAGTGGAAATACGATATTGGAAAATTAAGGAAAAAAGGACACTTTCTGACAAAATGAGCCAGGAGGAAATGCGCAGCCTTTGGTGCTGCGGGATTCTCTGAGAGGTAAAGGACGCACAGCTTCCATTTCATGGGAAGGGTGGGTCTTTGCTGGCAAACATGCGCATCCGAGAGAGTAGGCTTTCACTACCCTGCTGGACGTATATGTTTGCCAGCAAAGACCTGCACTTTCACCCCTTCTCATGAGGTGGAAGCACATTTCACTTCCCTGTGGAGCTAAAGGCTGCATATTCCATCTCATCAGAAATTGCCTAGGGTAAGAAAATAAAATATTTAGAGTCATGTTAGACTTGGTGCACCTTCCTTCATCATTACCATTATTGTGGGAATCCCAGTCAAGATTAGGACCAATTAAGTAGAAACACAGGAAGATCTAGTTTCTGACTTTTAGAGTTTACAATCTGTTGATAGAAAGAAAGCAGAGGTGAGAGAAAGCATAAACAAATGTTTTCCTTTTCTTTTTCACCTGCTCTTTTTATAATCGCATTATACTGCACCATGAGTTGCCCCATTGTTTGTCATTAAAATGCAGAATTGCAGATAGATGCACAACTAACAAGTGTTGACAAGTTAAAGGAGTTGACCAAGGTAGATTGGCCTGATTTAAAAGTTTTTTAATCATTAACAAGAAAGTTAATATCTCATTCTCAAGTGTGTTGTGCTCCTCTTTAATTTATGTGCAGTACATTCCATTCTCATTTATTTGAGAACTCTCCTTCAGAACTTGAACAGAGGATATTTATCGTGGTTTAAAAAAAGATTGTTTGTGTTTAGTACAGCATCAAAGGATGGAAGAGACAAAAGGTGCATTAGGAATGTGAATATTCATCTCCTTGTGCCTTTCCAGAAACAATTACCACAATGTTAGTTTGATAATTTTTTTTAGAAATTATAGGGTGCACCCAATACGGGACAGAGTGACGAGGCTACCAGGTCTTCGGTAGCCTTTCCCCAATCTGGTCAGTTAGGCCACGCGATGCAGTTCATTGTGTGGCCAGCGGCCACTAAATGTTCCCCTCTCCCTGGAGCAGGGGAAGTAGCTGGCTGCTACATGACGCATCCTTGGGAAAATGCCAAGTTGCATTGTGGAACAGCTTTACTCCAACTAGGGTAAGGCTGCCAAGAGGGAACTACTAGTGTGGAGGGGCCACACTTGCACCACCATAAGGGGAAAATGACTGTAAGGTCAAGCTCTCATTTGGCTGGGGGAGGGAGGTGGGGAAGGGCCAGATGCCTGTTTGTGTGACTGGTGCCGTGGCCTGCCCTGGCTATGGCAGCAGCTCCCACAGGGGCCAGCCCACTTGGCTTCCCTGCAGCCATCTGCCCAGCTCTCCACACTGGCCCCACTGCGTGACAGCAGTGATTGCCCGCCATGAGGCCATGTGGGGATTGGGCCACCGCAGCTTGTGTGGCCTCATCCATATATTCTCCTCTTCTTATCATAGAGAAAGCAGATTGAAGTTGTTTTTCATATATATTAAATACATATATTGCTAGCGAGAAAATAAATTAAGAAAAGAGATAAGTCAATATCCCTACAAGTTTGGAATTGCAATTTCAACCAAAACATTTCAAAAAAATGAAGGGACATGGGTCTGTGATTTTTGGCTCAGACCCTGTTTTATTTATGTTTTTGCATTAGTGGACAATCCCAAAATTCAAGTCTGCAACAGCTTTGACATTTCCTTTCAATGTAGGGGGGAAATGAGGTGTATTTCAGACCTGGAATGCTGATTGTTAATACCGGTTCGCCAAGTCAATTTAAAAATATGCATTAATTTTTTCAATACCAAATGCTTTTTACAGCATTACCATCTTACAGCACACTGATTATTATCCGAAGAGATAAGGCAATAATAGCAATTAGGGGTGGGAATATCGGTTCTCCCGAGATCCGATATTGCCAGTATTTGGGTGTATCGGCTTAATCCGATAAATCCGATATCTGAAGTCAATAGCCACAATGTAAAAAATCCGGTACTGCGGCCAATGTTAAAAATCCGGTATGCCAATACCGGTATATCCAGTACCTGGGAGATCCAATACCGGTACATCCAGTACCCGGTATTCTCCCTGGAAAGGCAATCCTTTTACTTATATAATACATTGTAAGTTGAGCATCCAAATCTTATAAAGATGTCCTAGAAAAAGGTGATTTATTCTCCTGTGGATCTAACCTGATTGTTGGTAAGTAAGTAAGTAAATGGTCCAGTCCTCTTTCATTCAGGTGTGTACAGGGTTTGCACATGCATAAATTACATGCTGAAGTGTTACCATAGCAGGGGGTCTTCCCAGTGCCACACGGGGCACTGGAGTCTCTCTCGGGGAATTAGCTCACCCCACTGCCATGCCTATTCAGCCCTCAGTTGGCTGTATTCCACCCCCGGGGGAAGGGGGTTCACCCTTGGAACAACACTGCACCAGTTCATAGAGATTCAAATCAGGAGTCCCTTTATTAGACACATACACAGTTCCTTAGTCCCTGGACTGCTGGCTCATTCACCTGCACCCTGCAGGCCAGGCACAGTCTCTTCACAAGCACTGGAATAACAGTCGCTATAACAACCCCCTAAAGTCCATAGTAGCCAGGCTTTAGACCCCAGGCTCTGGACAAGCCTTTGCCAGGCAGGAGGCTCCCTCCTTGGCACAGCCTCTCCAAATACTAGGGTCCACTCTGGTTCTTCCAGCCTTCAGCACCTTGGAGAGTGTAGAGTGGGAAGGATCCAATTTAGGTTTTTCCTTGGGAGATGTTGCTCTTTCGGCATCCAGACAGAGACTCCTCTTCTCCTAGTCTTGCCTCTCCTTTTATACAGGTAGAGTGGGTGTGGCCAGTCTTCACCTCCTGAGACTTAAAGGGCCAGCATCCTGCCCACTCTGACACCTTACTGCCCAGTCTGTTTCTTACTCGTGGGCAGCTCCTAAGCATGGGCTGAATTTCCCAACCCCTTCAGGACTCACAGGCTCAGGCTTAACTCTCCCCTATCCAGGGCATGCAGGCCCACAGGTTTTTGAGCCTGATAGCCAAGTGCCAGTCCCATGTACATGTGCACATATATTCAGCCCTCCAGGCTGACCCACTTAGCCTCCTCCTTAAAGGGGCCACAGCCATGCAAGACTGCTCCCTGCTACCGTTAAATTCTGCATTAATAGCAAAATTCACCATTGCCCATTGCCTACTCTCACTTATAGTTGCTAGTGTTCAGCTCAGGCTCTCTCTGTGGTCAGTACTTAAATGCAATCTATCTGCCACAGGCACAGAAGTGCATTCCATGCTGCTCCAGTGCAGAATCAGATAGCAGCCTGCCCTGCCAACCATGGATTTACTACACCGTGATGCTGCTTGCAAATAAGAATTTGGCACCCACTTAAGTCTAGCTTGGCTGTGCTAGAACTGAAAGTGGGTACCCAGAAAAATGGCCACTCTTTCAAATTTGGGATGCCCAAATCAACCCGGTCATGTTCAGGCACCAATCAGGGCCCAAACATGACCCAATGGCCAACCTCATACTCCTCAGGCTGATACACACACCCTGCTTGTGCTGCTGTTCCTCAAGTCATTGCTCCTGCTGCTCCTCCTGGCCCAGCCCGCTGTTCAGCTGAGTTAGGCAGTGTGCTGCTGTTCCCATAGTGTGGGTGTGCATGGGGCCAGAGAAGCACTGCTGCAGCTGGGTGGGAGAGCCAGCCCATGGAGCATCCCAGGAATCTCCTCCCCCACTCCCCATGCTCCCTGCACTGATTTACCTGCACAACTGTGGTGCTAATCCTGAGGTTCCTCCAGTCCTGTGCACTTCCTCGTTATGGGGACTGTGGTATGCCATCCAGCTCAGCTGAGTAGTGGACCAGGCAGAGCAGTGGAATCAGCAGTCAGAGAAGCAGTGGTGCAGATGAGGAGTTGGGTCATTCCAAGGGCCACATGGGTGCAGGAACTTCCTGGGGCATCCTGGAAAGACCTTCATTTTCAGGTATCTGAGCAAACCCATCAGGTGCTTGCTGGGATTGCCCCAAAATGCGGGTATTACCTGCAGGTAGCAAATGTGTTACCCCCTGTACCCCTATGCAGAACTCAAATTATGCTCACATAATCTCTTTATGCACCTGGATGAATGAGGATTTTTAGCTCTTATATCTGTATCTACCAAGGAATTCCAAATAGCAGGATTTATATTAACACTTCAGGAAGCATAATAGTTAGCTGACCACCTGTAAGTTTCTCTTGGTGCTTTATTGATCCTTCTGCGTAGTCCATAATCCAATCCTTGAATTACCATGTACTAATTTATTTTATTTCCAGTAGTACTTAAGAGCTTTCAAAATCTAAAATCTGGCTACTTCTTGGGAAACAAAAAGTGTCAGTCTTGTAGATGGTGAATTCATTAATATAAAGGCTACAGTCTTAAACACCCCTTAAGACTTTGACTTAATTACTGTCAATGAAATCTATGAATGAAAATAAATGTACATTCAAAACAGGCAAAAAGCGTTATGAATTGGAACTGTTCTCTATCAATCCTACCAGGGACAGGACTTAAACCCCTGACAGGCAGCTCCCAATTCTGGGATCTGGGCAGAGGCACTATGAAACAGATGGCAAAGTCCTTTAAATAGACAGATATTTATTACTATAGAAGAACTGAGAATAAAGCACAATATAGCACCAATACACTTGCATCTAGCAATGGCCTTCACCTACTCTAACAGAAAGCACACACACATAAGTACATACATATGAGTTCTTATGCGCCAGAGGTCTCAGGTCTGGTCTCAAGAGGAGAGGCAGGATGGGGGCCCAATCGAGGTCTATCTAAGAACCTAGCTGCTGGAGTCTGGATTTTCACAGCCTTTGAGAGCGTTGGAAAGAGCCAAGCATCGATCAACTGGTGGCGACTACCTGAGCAACTAGTCAGAGGGTACCATGCAAGGCATCTTCCCTGTCTAGGGCTGGCATTTAATCCAGTGACTGCCTTATGATTATCCAGAGTGTGGGGCTGTCAGTGATAAGCCTAGAAAGCTCTTCCATTGGCTGTTCAGATCTGGGGTACTTTCTGCTTAGTCACTGTCATTATGGGATGTACTGACCAGTTGGATCCTGCCTACCCCTCTCCAGATGGGAGGCCTGATCCTTGGCCATGAATTACCCATGCCCCTTTCTCTAAGGCATCTCACTGTCTGACCAGGCCATTTTCTCCTTACATTGCTCAATCCTTATCTATTCTTGTAGTCTTCTTTCTTGTTTATGATTTACTTTAAAGTACAGCCATGTTCTGGGAACGGACAGTTCTTACTACTAGGCCTCTCTTTCTAGATGACAAGAGTATATCTCTGTCAGCATATTTCCCTCTCCTCCTGCCAGCCTGTTTCCCTCCTAATATGCATTTTCAATATTCCTAAACTAAAGGTGCTATAAAGCATATAGCAAGTAGGGCTGTAGTGGAATGTCACTGCGGTAGCTAATTCCGCCGGAAACAGCATTTCCACAATTAGTGGTGCGGCATGGCAGAAGCTTTCATTCCGCTAGTTTTATTCCATTACTTCCGCAGTTCTGCTAATTTCATTCCACTACTTCCACAGGCTTCGCAAAATAGTGGAAACATGACATTTTTGCTACTTCCGCCATTCCGCCAGCACCACAAAATAGCGGAACAGCAGTTTTCTGACAGTTTCCGCAATTTTTCCATAATTCTGCAATTTTCAGAATGCCAGCGGAATTAGCGGAATGTCCGCAGAAAATCCGCGGTGTGGCGCAGGCAATTCCAATATGGCGGAATGGAATCACGGCGCAGTAACAGCTCCTGCCACATCAGCTCTACTAGAAAGCAAATAAAGGAAACTGATAGCATCCTTTCAATAGTTACAAGTGTATACAATATTCTCTTGGTTCTAATAATGCACAATGCTTCAATCAGCCTATTAATTCACTACAAAAGGTCAAATTAGTGTTTATGTAGTATACCTAGGTTTCTCTCATCAATTTCACATTGACTTAATGATCGCACGGCAAGTAACAAGCTCCCTTGACATAGTGATCAGTGATCACAGACCAAAGACTGATTGACTCAGTGACTGGAGATGAAATCTATAGTTCTAATACCCTGTAAAGAATCTTAGACTGAATAAGGGGTGATTTCAGATGTTGCACGGTCCCGATTCACCACAGTGGATTCCCGGCGGGGGTGAACCAAACAACCACCCCCTGTGGTCAAAAAAAGCCCCGAACAGACGTGACGGGACCATGGCAGGGAATTGGGCCACCAGATCATGGCCTGGGGCAGTGCAACAGACGTTATGTCAGTCCTGGGCTGGGCCATGGTCAAAGCACCCAGAAGATGCTGGGGCGGCTCGTCCCGGCTGCTGCCATGTGCCCTTTAAATCTCCCTCCCCGGCCTGTGTTGTTGCTCATTGCCTGGCAGTGATGCTGTATGCTTTGTCCCCAGCTGGGAATCATTTTCTTTGATTCAGGCCGGTGGTTGCCGTCCAGATTTACTTTTTGTTGGTTCCCGTTGGGAATCTCTTTGACCACGCTTTCGGAGATGGTCCGTGGGGGAACTCCGGAAGCCTGGTTGATTTTGACCCCATGTGGGTATTGACCATGGTGAACATCTGGTGGCTGTGAAACAAACGTTCAGGGTGCTTTGGCCCCGCTGCGAGATTGACCGTGGTTCACTGTGGTTGAGCGTGATCTCATAACGTCTGAAAATACCCAAGGACTGCAGCATTTGGAATACGAGTAGCATAGCCTATCATTGTAAAACAATCCTAATCATTAAACATTTGCCTACTAAGAAATATTCTACCTTTCTTCTACCTTAGTGCTTTGAAAATATATTTTCCCCTGGACTTTGCCTCCTCTCTCTCTCCCCTTCTTCCTACAGTCTTCTCTTCCTCCTCCCCGACTCCGCTGTCTCTGCTCTTAATGCCTCTCTCTCCTCCACACTTGACTCCCATGCCCCTCTCTCTTCCCGCCCTGCCTTCTCCCACAACCCCCGTCCTTGGCTCACCCCTAGTATCCACCACCTCCGTTCTTGCACTCGTGCTGCTGAACGACTCTGGCGCAAATCCCATTCTCACGCTGACTTCCTTCACTTCAAATTCTGTCTCTCCACCCTTACTTCTGCTATCTCCCTTGCTAGACAAC
>QEPC01007418.1:305004-326335 GCA_003113815.1 Sphenodon punctatus | reverse complement strand
TCTTGGCCCGCTGGTCGGTGGAGCTTGGGGTGGCAGGAAGGCCAGCCCCAGGAGAGTCGTGGTGTCCTCGAGCGATGACAGCCGAGGATGCTGGGAGCGTATGCAGACGAGCTGCAACCTCACCAGTTCTTATATATAAATAGATAACTGCATTCTAATCCTTACGGACAAACTTGATTACTATTCATAGGTAGTTGGGGGTTAATGGCACAATAGCAACAAGACAAGTAGCTTGTGTTTTCTAAGTAAACTTTGTGTTTATGTATCTCACCATTCATTTTTAATTTCAGTTCCAGGACCTGGCCAATTTTTGTACTTTTTTTTTTTTGCAAGTGAAAAGTTGCAAACATGTCTTTGTTGATTAACCCCAGCCAAATTTTATAATTATAGCATCACTTGCCTAAACTAGGAAGATATGGTGTTGAATTTTATTTTTAAAAAGTTTGGGTGAAAAACCTCATTATTTGAGTTACAGAAGTTTATTATTATCTGCAGAATTTCACAGAACTTTGAATGCATAATAACTCAGACTGACAGACAGCCTGCTCATTACTTGCCCTTACCCTCTCTTCTTTAGATAATGTGGCTGTTTTAACGGCAATATAGTGTTGTCCCTGAAGGCTCTGCTCACCCCTAATTTAGTCTAGCCTCACTGGCTGCCATCTTCCCTCTCTTAGGAAATGGACAAAGGGAATGTCACTCACAAATGTCTTTCCAAGTTATTGGTAATAAAAGTAGGAATCCTACTTGTTGTCTTCTCCCAGTTTGACAGCAAATAATTAATTACACTCTGCTTACAATTACTAGGTCATTTGGATGCCTACCTAATAGTAGTTCCATCTAGCTTACTTATGAACATCTTATACAGAAGGGTGTCAAATGTCTTACCATAATTAAATCAAGGTATTTGTATATATTATTATTATTATTATGAACATTTATATAGCGCCAGTCGTGTGACCTGGTGCTGTACAGAACATAGAATTAGACACGGTCCCTGCCTGTGGCTTACAATCTAAAAGACAAAGAGGGGGAGACAGGGAGAGGGGACAGTGGGAGAGACAGGGGAGAAGAAAAACAAACATTGAAGCAGGTGTGAAGACTCAGGTGCGTGTGCTTGGTTTGGTTACAAAGAGGTTGGTGGCAGCAGTCTGCAGAGGAGGGCAGACATTAAGTGTACGGGGAAAGACTAGCAGGCATTGGGAATGGCAGCGAGGAAAAGGTGGGTCTTGAGGAGGGATTTGAAGGAGCGGAGGGTGGGGGCAAGGCGGATGTGGGCAGGGAGGGGGTCTCCAGGGGCAGCGAGGGAGAAGGGTCGAAGGAGGTTAGGTGAGCAGGAGAAATGATGGAGAGTGAGGGAGGGGACAAAGGAAGCATGGAGAGTGCGTGCAGGAGTGCGTAGGGAGATTATGTCCAAGAGGTAAAGGGGAGCTTGGTTGTGGAGCGATTTGAATGTGAAAACCAGGAGTTTAAACAGGATACATTCAGGAAGGGGGAGCCAGTGAAGAGAGAAGAGGAGAGGCTGCACATGGTTGAAGCGATGGGCAGAGTGAATGACCTTGGCAGCGGAGTTTTGGATTGCGATAAGGGGGGACAGATGAGAGCAAGGGAGGCCAGCAAGGAGGAGGTTTCAGTAATCGAGGCGAGAGATAACCATGGCATGAACAAGGGTTTTGGCTGAGGAGATAGAGAGAAAGGGGCGGATGCGAGCAATGTTGTGGAGAGCGAATCGGCAGGATTTGGCCACAGAGTCAATGTAAGGTTTAAAAGAGAGGTGCATGTAAAAGATGAAGCCCAAGCTACAGGCTTGGAGAACAGGATGGATGGTGACCCCATCGATGCAGATGGTCAGGTTAGAGGGAGAGGAAGGGGAGGGAGGAAAAATTAGGAGTTCGGTCTTGGCCATGTTGAGCTTGAGTTGACGTCGGGACATCCAGGTGGAGATATCAGAGATGCAGTTGACGAGGCATGAGTGGACAGACGAGGAGAGAGAGGGGGTAGAAAGATAGAATTGGGTGTCATCAGCATAGAGATGGTATTGGAATCGGTGGGAGGCAATAATTTTGCCAAGGGACAGGGTGTAAATAGAGAAGAGGAGAGGGCCAAGGACAGAACCTTGGGGGACCCCAACCGAAAGGGGCAGGGAGGAGGAGGTTGACTCAGGGAGGGAGACATTAAAGGAGCAGTCAGAGAGGAAGGAGGAGAACCAGTCAAGGACAGAGTCGCGGAAGCCCAAAGAGTAAAACGAGTCCAAGAGGAGAGAGTGTCTCAACTGCATCTCCCCATCCAGCAGACTAATCAACTTCAGATAAAGAGAGAAGGTTGGTTTGTCATTATTTGTTCTTGGAAAATCTGTGCTGCCTACTAATTCTTAGTGATGGGCAAAGGCAGTTCAGAAGTTTGGAGTTCAGTCCGAACTCGGTCTGTTCGGATGACCGAACTGAACTTCCGAATTGAATGCTTGAATGTCCGAACAGTTTGAAAAAGTTCGGATGAGTTCAGGGGCAGGAAAAACGTGGCTTTGGGCGGAAAACATGACTAGAAGGGGGAGGCAGCTGAGGACCAGACTTCCTGGCACCAGGGGTGGACACCAGGGGTGGTTGCAGGGCCAAAAATACCAATACCAAAAAACTTTTGGTTTTGGTACAGATAGCACTTTTTTGAATGTTCGGCTGAATTCAGCCGAACCGAACTCCACCGAACTGAACAGCGGAACCCGAAATCGGGTTTCGAACTGAACGACCGAACGTCTGAACAGCCAAATGGCGTTCTGTTCACCCATCCCTACTAATTCTTAACATTCTGTTTTCCTCTAAGTGCTTACAAATGTTGGTGGTTTTTTTAGTTTGTTCTAGTAATTTAACAGGTATTGAAGTCAAGCTAGCAGGTCTGTAACTGTAGACTGTTGCCTAAATCCCTTTCTTACAAATAGTTACCTTCTCCATTCCTCAGGGATCTAGCCTGTGTGACATGAATTCTGCTTGAAAATATTACCATTTGAGAAAGAGCAACATTTTTTCTGAGACATTTTGTCTCAGAGGAGAGATGTCTTTTTTGTCATGAGATGTTGTCTCTTTTATCATTTTAGAGCAACAGTGTAAGCATTAGAGGCTCCAGGAGGCACCTCCGTCCTCATGGCCTCCCGCCTGCGGACCCCGCACCCCCTCGGGATGCGCTGCCAACCCTGCCAACCTCAGACAACACCCCAGATGAACCGTCAAAGGAAGGTGCCCCCAGCACATCAGCAGGGAATTCCCCGGGAGCACAGCCACTTCCGGCAACAGACCCGGCTCTGACGCCACCACAGATGCTGGGGGCAGGGCCCAGGGCCGTGAGACGTTCCCAGCGCCTTCTAGCATGTAAGTTAGGTGGGGCCTGCAGTACAAATGCCGGCGCTGCCAGACTAGCGGCACCAGTGATCTGAAACTGGCCCCTGGTGCAAAAGCTGAACTTGAGTCCGTGATCCTTCCTACGAGACCTTGTCCCCTTCCCTTCCTCCTTCCTTTTTTCGTGGCTCTGGTGAAGTGAAGACCTAGCATGATAGTGGTGAGTGTTTCCTTGTTGTTCCTGTACAGTGTCTGAGTGAGCGAGTGTGTGAGTGAGTGGAGTGGCATGGATTCCCTTCCCTTCCCCCTCTGGGTTTCCTACCCCGTGGAAACAGAAGAGAGTGTTGCCTCCCTGCCTCCCTGGGCCCCTTATCTTCCCCTCCTCACGTTGCCCAGACACCACCCTCCCCCCTGTGAGTGAACACCGTGAGCAAGAGTGGTTGAATGGTGGGCAGGGTGCCCCAGTACCCATTCCTCGGCGCCCAATGATGATAGGGCCCTGATCCTTGTGTAGGATCGTAAGGCCAACTACTATCCTGACGGGCATACTGTACACCTTCCTTGTGCCAAGGGAATTGGGCAGGGCAGCCCGTGTCACATGCCACTTGTCGTGAGTGCCCCTACTCTTCCTGGTCCCCCATCCTTACCAGACCTTCCCTGTCCCCTTCCCACTGATAAACAGAATTAAAATTGTATGTTCATCTCTTTCCTTTCTACCAGGGGGAAGGACTGTGATTGGGTAGAAGTGTTTACCTGCCACTGGGGCAGCAGCAGGCAGCAGTAACCAGACTCCCCGGGGCCAGCTGGGGCCTGTTGCAGCCCAAGTCAGCCAAACTAGGGATGGGCAAACAGAACACTATTCGGATGTTCGGACGTTTGGTCATTCAGTTCGAAACCCGAGTTTGGGTTTGAATGTTCGATTCGGAGGAGTTTGGTTCGGCCGAATTCGGCCGAACATTCAAAAAAGTGCTATCGGTACCGAAACTGAAACTAACATTTTTTCGGTATTGGTATTTTTGGCCCTGAAACCACCCCTGGTGTCCATCCCTGGTGCCAGGAAGTCTGCTCCCCAGCTGCCTCCCCCTTCCAGTCACATTTTTCCCACCCAAAGTCAAGTTTTTCCCGCCCCCAAACTCTTCCAAACTTTTCCGAACTGTTTGGAAGTTCGAACGTTTGGTTTGGAAGTTCGGTCCAGTCGTCCAAACAAGCCAAGTTCGTGCTGAACTCCGAACTGCATTCACCCATTCCTAAGCCAAACCAGGTGCATGCACTGGCCTTCACATGTTCACTCAGAACCTTAAACGTCCAGTCCCAGTTTGCTTTCATAGGCACTTGTGCATGAACAAAACTTCTGGTTTGCTTCCATTGAGTAGATATTTCTGTGTAGTGTTTTTGGCTGCTTAGCAGGTTTGCTGAGGAGCTCCATAGATTTGTTCCTGGGAACAAAGCTCCAAAAACCCATGTTCCCTCTATGATAAAGTCCAGAGTTTCTGTGATGGAACTTAACACTTGTCCCCATGTTAGGTGGCTGGAATGATGGCAAGCATTATGTGTCACATTGTGCCTCAATTTCCTCAAAAGGAAAATGTGCTTAGTAGTCCAGCCAGACATAATCTTGAACTGGATATGGAGCAGCTCTTTTCCAACTTGCGGAAACTTAGTTTACACTGTGCTAAAAGCCAAACAGCTCAGCAAAGTATTGTAAAGACAATATTATTTATAAAAGCATGAGACAAAGAATGTTATAAATATAAAGCATAGTTTACACAAAAGAGAATCAATGTCAGTTACAAGTACATGATCTAAATAAGCATCCCTGTTTAAAGAAACATCTCTAAAAGCTAACATGTGCTCAATTCATTGGCTCAAAGGTATCAAAAGAATATACTTTCATATTACCCAGTTCTGTGCCCAGTTCTGCCATCAAGGTGAGAAAAGACTCTCATGTCAATTTAGAATCCTTTCTGATGAATCAAAGAACTGCTCTGTGCCTTATAGCAAAGTGATAACTTGACAAACTCAGGCAAATGGCATCATGGAGTTTCAGTCAGATTTCATTCAACATTAGCTGCTGACCAATTAGTTGAATCCAGCTGCTCGCCAAATTAAAGCTAAAACTTTACCTTGGAGATGCTTGTGCATGGAACCATTAATCACTGAAACAAAGACTTGATAAGATCCCAGTTCTAAAACAAGTCAGAAGGACATTTCAGCAATTAAAATTTCTCTCCCAGTATATAGCCAAAAGTTCACTGAGAGGTCAGTATACAAATAGTTCAACAAAAGTTCACCATATAGAGGCTAATTCTAATATGTAATACATTGAAACACAGAGGGCCAAAAGATATATGCTTATTATATGGGGTACATGACATATGTACAGAGACCCCATCAGGCTTACTTGACCTAAGAACTGAAGACCATAAGAATTCTCATATTTGACCAGACTGTAACAAGCAGACCTGTAAGCCAGAGTGTGATGAGCAGGTCTTTAGGATGGCCCACCACCTTGTCTATCACAGAAGCACAACCCCTTTGGAGGGGTATAAAGAGGGAAATAATGAGGAGCCAGTCTGCTGCAAGCTGCCAAAGGGAACAGAAGCCTGGAAATAACAGAGGCAACATGAGCTGTGAAAGTAGAAAGTGTTAAACGGGGGGCCACGATGGAGAGGGCATTCTCGGTGGTGGGACCGCAGCTGTGGAACTCACTTCCGGAGGAAGCTCGCCTGGCCCCAAGCCTTTTAACATTTCGGCAGAACTGTAAGACCTGGCTGTTTTCCCAGGCCTTTGGGAGGGAGGGTGGGGAGGGGGGTGTTTAGTCCCCGACCCATTTGTGTTTGGTTTTTGGTCTAGCCCTGTTAAGTTATATTTATATTTAATATTTAATATTTTAAGTATTTTTTGATTGTTTTGTACTGATTTTATTGTATTTTATGGTTTTAATGTTGGAAGCCGCCCCGAGCTGCGTTGCAGGAGGGGCAGGGTGGAAATTTGTAAAATAAATAAATAAATAAATATTATTATTCAAAACCAAAGATGCTAACAGAGTTGCTTGTTTTCCCCCTTTGTGTGGTGAATTCTCAGCTGATTACATATAATTTTGCTTACAGCAGTCTTGAACCTCCAACTTCCCCATTTCCTTTCCAAAGCTCCACTAACAGAGCTGCTGCTGGTTCATGGGGCTTGTCATTGCATATTGGTCATATAATGTGCTTGTGGCTTTGGTCGATGACCTTCGCTATGAATTTATTTATTTATTTATTTTAAATGTATATTAAAACTTATATGCCACCCCCTCCTGCCTCAAGCATCTCGGGGTGACTAACAACATTTTAAAAATATATTAAAAATACACAATAATAAAACTACAATTAAAACAGCCAAAAAACCTCCCATAGCTACCCACCCACCCCATCTCCCTCGACAAAGGCCCGGTGGAACAGCCAGGTCTTAAATTGTCTGTGGAAAGAGGGGAGGTTGGTAATCAGGTGGACCTCCAACGGGAGGGAGTTCCACAGTCGCAGTGCAACCACAGAGAACACCCTCCTCATGGTAGACACTCAGGAAACCCAGGGGACCCCAAGGAGGGCACCCCTGGCCAATCGCAGGGGCCGATCCAGGATCTGGAGGGTTAGGCGGTCTTGCAGATAGGTGGGGACCAAACTGTTTAGGGTCTTAAAGGTCAACACGAACACATTGAATTGGGCCCGGAAAACTATCAGCAGCCAGTGCAGAGAGCGAAGCACTGGTGAAATATGCTTGCGTTGGCCCGCCCCAGTCAGGAGATGGGCCGCCGCATTCTGCACCAGCTGCAGCTTCTGAACCAGCACCAAGAGTAGCCCCATGTAGTGTGTGTTATAGTAGTCCAGTCTCGAGGTAATAAAAGCGTGGCTGATTATGGCCAGATCAGAGTCCGAGACATACGGCATAAGCCGACGCACCAGATGTAACTGGCAAAATGCCCCCTTCACCACAGCCACCACTTGGCATCCAGGCAGAGCTGTAGGTCCAGGAGCACCCCCAGACTCTGGACCTGAAAAACCATGGGAGGACAGACCCCATCAATGATGGGGGGCTATCATTCCCTTGGCTTTCCCCACAACCATCACCTCTGAATTTCAGGTGGCTCGCCCTCATCCAATCCCCCACAGCCAACAAACACCGGGTAAGCACAGAGACTGCGGGCCTGAGTGAGATGAAAATGAAAGATATAGCTGGGTGTCATCAGCATATTGATGACACCTCACCCCAAACTCCCTGACAGCCTCCCCCAAATGCTGCATATACACATTGAACAAGAGAGAGGATAGAATGGAACCCTGTGGAATCCCACACGTGAGGCCCCGGGAGGAAGATGAAACCTGCCCCAGCACCACACGCTGGGTTCTCCCAGCCAGGAAAGAGAAGAACCATTCAAGACCAGTCCTGTCAATCCTTGCCTGGTCCCGCAGTCAAATCACCAAAAACTCATGATCAACGGTATCAAATGCAACCAACAGATCTAACAGGGTCAACAGGGTCGAACGACCCCGGTCCAACTCACGGGAGAGGTTGTCGACCAAGGCCACAAATGCAGTCTCCATGCCATAACCCGGACAAAAGCTAGACTGCAAGGGATCAAGAAAATTGACCCAGTCCAAATGCTCCCAAAGCTGCCAAGCCACCACCCATTCAATAACCTTCCCTAAAAAGGGAAGGTTAGAGACCGGGCGATAGCTGGCCGGGATGCAAATGTCCAAAGATGGCTTCTTGAGCAGGGGCCACACCACCATCTCCTTGAGGCAGTCCATCACCCTTCCCTCCCCAAGGGAGTCATTGCCTATCCCTGCCAACAATTGCCCCAATGTCTCCTGGTTAGCTTTAACCAGCCAGGATGGGCATGGATCTAATTCACAATAAGTGAGTCAAACAGTCCCAAGAGCATCCCCCGCATCCGAGGGAAACACAACCTGAAACTCATCCCACAAAACAGGACAAGAAGAGGCATCTACTGCCTCTGACCCACCCACTGCTAGAAAAGTTGCATCAAAACTGTTTTGAATTTGAGTGATTTTATCTGCAAAAAAGTCCACAAACAAATCACAGTGAGCATTTGATGATTTTAAGTCCAGGCGGAGGGAGGCTGGACTGACCAGTCCCCTCACCACCCGGAACAGCTCACCTAGGTGGGACTTAGTGGATGCAACGAGGGCAGCAAAGAAAACTTTCTTTGCTGTCTGCACCACAACAGCATAGGTATGTAACCAGACTCTATGCCGCATTCGGTCAACTTCAGCACGCGAGTAATGCCACTGTTGCTCTAACCGCCGCCCTTCCCGCTTCATCCACCGCAGCTCCTCCGTATACCACAGGGATCTGCATTGTCAGTGATTTGGAAGCAGATGCCTGGGAGCCACACGGTTGATGGCCTCCACCAAAACGGAATTCCACATGGACACGAGGCCATCAAATGAGCAGCCTTTGAGGTCAGATAAAACATCCCCTAGGACTATCTGGAACCTTCCAGGTTCCATAAGCCTTCAGGGGCAAACCAACCTAACTGGTTCCACACCCTCCTGGGGACCGACATGAGCCAGAATACCAGCCAGAGGAGATAATGATCCATTCATGACAAGGGCACTGTTGACACCTCCCCCACTAACGGATCCCACACCTCAAGACCAGTGCAAAATATCATGTCCAGGGTATGTCCTTCACCATGTGTGGGACCCACTTCTCTCTGAGACAGGCCCATGGTTGCCATGACAGCCATGAACTCACGCTTTTCCCCTCCAAGACTGGCCACAGCATGGATGTTGAAGTCCCACAGAACTATCACCTAGGGGGACCGCAAGACCACTGACACCAGCTCGGTCAGGGCAGGCAGGGAAGCTGCTGTACAGGTGGGTGCCTGGTATATCAGTAGTACCCCCACTCTGTCTCCAGCCAAATTCAACACCATATGGAGACCCTCTACATCCATGATAGGTTGCACAGGAAATCTCACAGACCAGGTATTCTTAAAAATAATGGCTACACCACCACCCCAGCCCTCCAGCCGCAGCTGATGCTGTACGGAGTACGCAGCTGGAACAAGGTCAGCCAATATAGGCCCTGACTCAGTGTCCAGTCAGGTCTCAGTAACACATGTGAGGTTGGCTTCCTGGTCCAGGATCATCTTCTGAATTGTAGTCGACTTATTAGCCACCGACCTCGCATTTACTAGCATCAAACTGAGTCCCGGGGCCCTCTGATCCCTGATCACCTCACCGCCTGCCGGGGGGCCAATGAGCAGGACAGATATACAACATCTGTCCTGTCTCACAGATTGAACTCGCCTCCCAGAAGAACCATAATTCCCCTGACCCAGCACGACCCCTATGGCTGCAGACACACACACCCGGGGAGGCTTCCCCACCAGCCCCTGAGGGAGACCCCCACCCCAACACCCCCCCATCCTCCTATGCCACCAAAGGATAATCCCCACCCTCCAAAGGGCTGCACCCCTACCTCACACCAAGGGGGGCAGTCCTTCCCACCCTAACCCAGTCCCCTTACTCCCCTCCCACATAAAAGCAGTCCATACCCCCACCATCCCTATCCCTAGACTGAAAGTTCTGTTTGGCTCTGCCTCAACACTCCCCAAAAGGAGGGGGGGCTGTTCCTTCTGCCCCCGGCATCTCTAGGGGCCTGGCCTGGCAGCAGTGTGGATGGAGGCAACAGCAATGGTGAGAACAGCCTCCAGCCCCCAACACACTGCTATAAGTCCTGCTACTGTTCAGCCCTTATAGGGGCCGTCCCAGCTGAAAGCCGTTGAGAGTATCCCTGCGTCTGCACCCTCTGCCACTTGGAGAAAGGATGTATGTCTCCAGCCTCCACTGCCACCACAGCCCACAAACGGCCTGCCAACGGGTCTTCGCCCTTTGGCTCTGGGCAGCAGCACCCTCTTGTGTGGTTACCTGGGAGGTGGAGCAAAGCAGAACCACAGGTGTAGTAGGGGTCCAAGCAGTCCAGGAATTTCATCACCTCAGAATGGTTTTGGCTGTACATATCAGACTCCAGCCTGGACACTATCATTCATCCTTGCTTTCATCACCTCAGGATTGGACTACTGTAACGCACTCTATGTGGGGCTGCCGATGGTGATGGTTTGGAGACTGCAGCTGGTGCAGAATGCTGGGTCCTGTCTCCTTCTGGGAATGGGCTTCCGGGAGCATATTACACTGGTGTTCCGTTCTCTGCACTGGTTGCCTATAGTCTTCTGGGCCTGATTCAAGGTGCTGGTTCTTACCTATAAAGCCCTATATGGCTTGTGCCCCAATATCTGCAGGATTGCCTCACTCCCGTGCTCTGGTTCAGCCTCTGCGGTTGACCGGGAGTGCCCTTCTTGAAGTCCCCCAGGTATCCCCGGGAGCGACTATGGAGAGGGTGCTCTCTGTGACCGCACCGAGGCTTTGGAACTCCCTCCTGGCAGAAGCCCAGGTGGCCCCAGGCCTCTCCTCTTTTCAATGTCAATGCAAGACCTGGCTGTTCCACCGGACCTTTGGCGAGGGAGATGGGCAAGGGTGGGTTTTATTTTTATGGTGGGTGGTAAGAGTGGGATATTGTTTTCCTCCCTCCTCTTTTCCCAGGGGGATATTTCCCTCCTTTTTTCTTTCCTTTTTTTAGATGCCTTATTTTTGTTGTCTGTGTATTTATACATATGTATTTTTATATATTGTAATCTGCCCTGAGCTGCCTTTAGCAGGAGGGCTGGGATATCAAATATTTAGATAAACATTTAAATAAATAAATAAAAATAAAGCATTTAAAGTTTGTGCCTTGAATGGTCCCTTCAGGTGTGACTCAGCTGCTCTGCTTTGCTGAGCTGTGCTCAGGGTCCTAGACTCTATGCAACTCTCTGCCTGTCCAATCCCTTTCTGTCAGCAGCCGTATAAAATTAATCAGCACATACACACAAATGATTTCTTCCCAAATCCAAAACTAGTACTTATCAGATACTATTAGGGTGTACAATTCGTATAATTTTAATTAGTTATGAAAATGAATGGAACTCCATTTTTTTTCATAACTAAGGTAACAGAAACAAATGAATAAGCAAATGGCATTCATTTGATTTAATTGATTTGGTATTTTTTATTTGATTTATTTAAAATAATAAAAACAAAACAAAAAAATAATAAATTCACTCCGCATGCATGATGGCCACTGACTCATTCTTTGCATGCATGCCCTTTTCCAAAATGGTCTGGTAGCATTGTTGCCATTTTGGAAAATGGCCATGCATGCTCAGAACAGCCCCGGTGGCCATTTTGCATATGCACAGTGATTTTTAAAATGCATTTTTATTAAAATAAAACAAACAAACAAAAAATGAATATGTCATTAATGAAACCCCCCCCCCCCCAACAATGGGGTTTTTGTAAATGAAAGCAAAAACTAAAATGAAAATGAATTATGTGCCATCTGCATACCCCTAGCTACTAAGCAAGTACTGTCTGTTACCTAGTCTGCAAATGGCATATTGGATAGCGCATATTTGATGGTATACCCATCTTGGAGGGTACTAATTTCAACTCTGTTGATGTAGCAGGGAATATCTTTATAAAGACTGCCTTTTCATCACCATCCCTGCAGTTGGCCAGGACTTCCGTCTTGCTGGTACCATCTCTCTATCAACTTGACATAGTGAGGACGCATAGATAACCATTCTTGGTTGCTGCCCCAATGGGTAAAAGCAGACGGGCTAGCGGCACAGCGGCTCCTTGGCCAGCCTGTTTTGGGAAACTGCAGACAACACAGCCCAAGTCAGGGAGAGACACTGAACAAATGTGCCTGCAGCCAGAGAGCCGTCCCAGCACCCACACACCCTTGGTAGACTAGCATACCTTCACCAACTGTAGTTGGTCCAGTAAAAGATATCAGTGAACTACTCTGTCTCTATTGCCAGTAATGTGGAAGTTCATCTAAAGCTAGTGCTGAGATAAAGGTCAGCTTGAGCCTAAAACACATTACACAGGTTCCTTCTTATGAATGCATGACAATTTACTATGCAGGATGCAGGACAGGGATGTAAGTTCAGATATCTGTTGCTTTACTGGTGAACAGTAGTGCAGATGTCTCCTGTGTAGCTAAGTTCACCTGGCAAGGCAAGATAGCTTCTTTCTTTCACATTAGATGGTGCAACACCATCATCTGTGAGAGAGTGCACATCTATCCACTTGCATTTCATGTGCACATTCAGTGTACACATACACTTATTTTAACTATTTAGAATTACAGGACAGGAAGAGACCTAAAGGATCATTTCACTTATTGGATACTTTTATTCAAATCATGGCTGACCTTACCACAGGGCAGTTCGGGGTGGCTGCCCCATGCCCCGCTCCTTGGGGGCCCCCACACTCAGGGTCCCCAGCTCCCGGTCTGATAGTGTCCGGGAGCTGTGAGCCCTGACTGTGGGGCCCCCTTGGCTGAGTCCGACTGTCACTGATAATGATAGGCAGTGTGCGTCAGCAGAGAGGGCCAGCGGGAGTGAGGGAGAGGCAGAGGCCCCGCCTCCCCATCACTCTGTGGGTGCCCCTCCCCCGCTGCCTGTCAGTCTCAGACAGGGGGAATGTGGGAGAGGAAGGGCCTCTGCCTCTCCCACATTCCCCCTGTCCAAGACAGCCAGACAGCGAAGGCGGCCAGTGGAAATGAGGGAGAGGCAGAGGCCTCTCCTCTCCCTTACAACTTCCAATGGCAGCGGGCAGCATGGTGGCAGATTTAATCTGCCACTGCTGTGTCTGCTGCTGCCAGAGCCTGCCACAGGGAGCTGACGAGCGGGCCTGGCATGGGGCCCAGAAAACCAACACCATAGCAACAGATGGGGTAAGTGATCCTGAAATGGTTGGGCTTGGGGACGGGCAGAGAGGAGTGCCCTGCCATCCATCCCGAGCCCAGGCCCGGGTTGCACCCCCTGACTGAGTCATGGAGTGCCCCCTGAGCCGGGGCTCACTGGCCATTGGTGGGAGAGTGGAGCCCCACATTTCTCCCCTGCCCGGGCCCCACATCGCCTAAGGCCAGCTCTGATTCAAATCAATTAAGGCAGTAGGGTAAGATCAGAAGGACTGTGGGAAGAAGAAAGGATTTATATTTCAAGGTTGTGGGGGATGGGAGAGAGGGGTGTGGCCTCAGTTGGGATGACCGATCCCATGCCCCATGTGCATCGTACAGCATGCATGCATGCACACCCCCATTACAGGGGCATTGTGCCACACAAAAACAACATGGGTCCACGCAGAATGCACACGGGACCCACCCACAAGCCACCTGCAGGCAGTTTGGGATTGCAGTCAGTGGGAATACTATGGTGAGACTCTCCAGTTGAGAACTGGGGGAGTGGGTGGGAGTTGGGCAAGAAGGTTTGGGGGTTACCCCTGCATGAGAGGAATAGGGACTGGTCTTAAGGAGGGAATTCCTTTGGGTGAAAGGATTTTCACCTCTACCAAAGACTATCTTCATTTGTGCTCTGTATTCTGCCACAGAAATTGTCAGGTAGAATACAGATTTACAAGTTTTTTTAAAAAAATTGCTAGGGGGAGACTGAAGACGGTCATTTATAGCACCCTATTCCCTGTAATTTTAGGCATCAGTGTTGTCAGCTTACTAACAGTCTCTAACTTGTGACAATTTTTTTATTATTGGTGGATTTTTCTGTGTGAACATTTTGGTAATGGTGAATACTTCATTGGTGTAGAGGGATGGATCAGCTGGTTCTATAATCCCTTTCTTCTGAAAGCCAAACCAATGTTAAGGCATCAGTACCAATCGTTCTCAAGCTTTGAGGGGCCATGTTCTCGGCTGAGAGAAAGAGGAAAAGAGAAAAGAGAAACTCTTGCAACCCATTTGGAAATTTGCAGATGTAATAATGCAGATCTTATATCATGAGGACCACCCCCCGCTACACACGCACACACACACAACTGCCTTTAGCAACATGGTGGCCCCACTTGGGGTCCTCCTGATCCCTAGTTTTGGAATGTTTGGTGTACCCAATATTAAGCTAATATGTGGTTTGCCTAGCAGTTGGCAACAGCATCATTAACATCTTAACACTGGCTAGATGTTACTCTTGCAAAGTAAATGCAGGAATTAGCTTCTCAGAGATGGGAGGACAGTTGCACCATAAAGTGGTGTTTACTAGGAGTGGGACTTGGGTGAAAATACCAGTTACTGGATTTACTGGATACCAGATCTCTGAATACCGGATTAGCAGATAAGAACCAGTATAGCGGTACTGGATCTTTTCCCATTGAAATCAATGGGCAACTTTTCCCAATGGGAGAGAAAAGTAAAACCGAAATTACCTGCAAATGCAATTCAATTACAAAAAAAGTCAAAACACAAGTGAATCTAACTGCTAACTAACCAACCAGTACCACCAGTACAACCAGTACAACCAGTAAAGTACCACCAGTCAGCCCCCAGCCAGCCCCCAGCACACACAAAAAAGTAAAAACACAAGTGAATCTAACTGCAAACTAGCCAACCAGTACCAGTACCTAGCTACTACCACCAGTACAACCAGTACCAGTACCACCAGTCAGCTCCCAGCCAGCCCCCAGCACTGCCAGCACACACAAAAAAAGTAAAAACACACGTGAATCTAACTGACTAACCCAACCAGTATCACCACACCACACTTTGCCCCACAGCCCTCATTAGACCCCATGGTCAATGTTCTTTTTTAAAATTATTCTTTAAATTTAGATTTATTATTTTATTATTACAATATTCACGTTGCTTGTTTCGCGTACCTTTATCCTGAAGCTCCGAATCCTCGATCTTCATTCCCTCCTTGGCCACCAGTAGTCTTCTAATGGTTCCTTTTTGCTGGGTGATGGGAATATCCTTTCACCACCACCCATCTCTCAATTCACACAGATAAGATTTATTAAGGGGTCCTCTTAACATAAGGGCTCATTTCCAATGGAAGGGAAAAGGAAAGGTTCTTTCATTCACGCCTGAGTCCACTGGGTCACAGGGTTCAGCCCAAAGGCTTAGTCCTAGACCTGGTCAGCGGTTCATTAATTCATTCACCATTCACACCAGAGACCACTGGGTGATGGGGGAGGGCAAATTTGGAGTGTGAGTGTGTGTTTGTTTAATTTGTATACGCATTACGCAATGCCACATGCACATGCATATGGAATGGGGGTAACCCTGTCCCAACCACGTCCAAACCCCAATGTCACCACTCACCTACTGGAGTGCTCTTGGTTTACTATCTTCTCCTCTGGAATGCAAGCGGTGGGTGGATGGGGAGGGTGCTGCGGGAGGGGGGCTGGTGTGGGGAATGGGCTGTGTCATTGGGGAGCATCCCCCACCCCCAGAAGACGTTCCACCCTCCCAAAGCCCTTTGCACATCTTCTGGGGAGCGGGGGAGGCCACCCCACACATGTTGGTCTGGGCTGCAGCTTGGGTGAGAGAGAGCAGTGGGTGGATGGGGCGACTGAGACAAGGTGCAGAGAGAGACTGAGACAAGGCACAGAGAGAGACTGAGACAAGGTGCAGAGACTGAGACAAGGCTCAGATGAGTGTACTCCTTGCCTTTCCTCCTGGATGGAATGGGATCAAAGGAGGCAACTTGTTATGGGAATAAGTAGTAGATTTCCTACTACTTTTCCCTGGTGGAGTGCTTGGACTGGGAATATTGCCCTGCTGCGGGTGCCATGCTGGCTGTGCAAACCGAGACCACCTGCTGCTATGAGCTCATCAATGACACCACTGACCAAACTGCAAGGTGATGTAATTTGCCTGAGTCTTGTCAGGATGTGCACAGGTGCAGGGGATTGAAGGTAGCTGGAGAGGATATCCCCAGGGGCTGGGAAAGCACATCATGTCCCCCAGTCAAAGGTCTCGCCCTCCATGGACCCAAGAAGAGGAAGGTTAGTCTTGAGAAATACCAACTCTTCCACTGTCTTTGGGTCCAATTTTGAGCGATGTGGGGTCACAATGTCTCCTGCCACACTGAACACCCGCTCCAAGGATACACTCATAGGAGGACACGAGATGTATCGCACTGCTACCTTTGCAAGCGGGGGCCACACATGGATCTTCAATGACCAGTAGTCCATGGGTTTGGTGGATACAGGGAATGGGAGCTCGGCAAGATATTGTGAAACATAAGTGTTTGCAATATCCTCTTGCTCCGGCTCACATGGAGGTCCTGCATCCTCCTCCACCCATTCCTCCAGTCATGAAAGAGTCATGGCAGAGTGGCCCCCACTTGCAACCCCTGTAGGAGCAGTAGCACTTGCCTCATGCTGCGGGGGCCGCTACGCTTGGCAGTACTGCCGCACCTCATTGACGAGGTCGCCCCTGAAGGTTGTGAAGGGAACAATGAGCGCAGCCATCTTCCACTTAACCTGTGGGTCGAGTAGCACTGCCAGGAAATGTGGCTGACTTTCCAGCAAGATGTTGAAACGTCTTTCCAAATTTCCAGCCAATTCCCCTGACAGCGCTCTCACAGACTCACAAAGGTCACCATGAGAAAGAAATGCCTGCATTCATCACTGCAAGATCATGAAAAGCGGTAACACTTGGCACAGACTGGAAAACTCCAAACTGAAATCCACCGTGCCAATGTAAAATGGCTCCAGAACCTGCATCAGCTGCTCCACCACTGTCCAGTCCTCCCTGGACAGTGGTGGTGCCCCAATGCCCCGCACCAAGCATAGGGCATGCAGGACCTCCTTCTGCTCCAGGAGTCGTTGCAGCATAAAAAAGGTGGAGTTCCACCTTGTCACCACATCCTGAATCATCCAGTGAAGAGGGGAGCCCAACTCATCCTGCTTCCCTCGCAGAGCCCGGCTGGCTGAGACTGACTGGTGGAAGAAACTGGCAATCTTCCTGGCAGTCCCAAGAATCTCTGCCATGGCCTCAGTCCCAGAGATGGCATTCTGAACCACCAGATTCAGAATGTGCACACCGCAGCGAATATCGGTATAGCCACCCTGACTCATGGCTGCAACCATATTTGAGGAATTATCGGTTACAACGTAAATGACCTTGAAGCTAGATCCCTCAGCATGGGTCCACCTACCCAGGGTGGATCTAATCACCCTGAGGATTTCCTTTGCTGTGTGATCTCTATCAAACACACAGGCATCAAGCAATGCCCAGTATGGCTTGCCAGAGGTCACCGCTCCTCCAGTGCTGCTGCTGCTGCTCCTCACTATGCTGGTGACAGCTACTGGTGACATCTGCCACCAGAGTGCGGTCAACGCCAGATAGGCATGGACCGCACTCTGGCTAGTCCACAGGTCTGTGGTAAAATGTACCACGGCCCCCTCTGCACATGAGAACTCCGCAAGGAACTGGGACTTCACCCTCCCATACAGAGATGGGACAATCTTCGAGTGGAAGGTTTTGTGGCAAGGGACACTGTACCTGGGCTCTAGCAAATTCAACAGCTGCTTGAACCCAACACCCTCAACAAGGCTGAATGGCCGCTCATCCAGGGCAATCACTTCCATGATTGCCTTGGTGATGGCCACAGCCCGGGGGTGTCTTGGTGCAAAAGGCTGCCTCTTTTCCCAGAGCACAGTTACAGTCTGCTGGGAGGACAATGACAGGGAACTACTGGGCCGGGATGAGTGGCTAGCGCTCTTCCTCTGACTCTTCTGGGGATGGGGGGTGGTTTTGGTGCCGTCACGAGATGGCCCAGCAGTAGCAGTTGTAGTGGGAGTGGAAGAGGGCTCCTCCTCTGAGGAACTATCACCCACCCCCTCTACAACTGCCACCTCCCCACGTGGTTGCTTGGAACGTGCCCCCTTGGGATCACAGAGGTGCCCGTGGTGATGTTCCATGTGACTCCTAAGGCCAGAGGTGCCCCATTTCATGGGATCGGAGCCACTGTGACTGACCTTGTCATTGCAGTGTGCACACACTGCCTTTGAATTGTCTTTATCCCAGATATCAAAATGGGACCACACCCAGGATGTGATTCTCTTCGTGTTTGTTCCTGGAAGGGCAGGAGCAGCATGACTGGGAGTAGACCTCTCAGAGGCAGTGCTCATTGCAACACTTGCAGAAGGGGCGGTGGCAGCAGGCACAACATGTGTGGGTGTAGAGGGCGGGGCCAGAGGAGATGCAGGCACGCTGCAGTGCATGTCGTAGAGGGGAGAGGGCGGGGTTGGAGGTGCGCTAGAGTGTGTGTCAGTGCAGGATGTGGCCAGGGAAGCAGGCAACTGAATGCGTGTGAGTGCTTGCACAGAGGACAGTGGCACACTAGGAGCAGGAGCAGAAGCAGAGGAGGCAGCCAGCGAAAGGTCAACTGCACTACCAGACGAAGAAGGAGCCCCCTTCTTCTTACTGCTAGGCATTGACCGGAGGAAGAAGCACCCTCCTCCCATGATCCCAGCCTCTGTGGTGGCTTCAAGGTACATTCAGAGACCCTAACCTTGGACGCACTTGAAGCTGGTGTGCTGGAGGAAGAGGCCACAGGTGGCCTTACCTCCAGTGTCCCTGTGCCAGTCAGAGTAAGCTGCCTAAGAGGAAGAGGCTTCTTGCCTCTTCTGGCACTGCCACTCATGGCTGGTTTCTTAGTTCCATGTCGGCCGCTCATCTTTAAGCTGTCACTGACTGTGTCACCAAGAAAGAACCACCAGCAACAGGGGTGTGTGTGTGTGTGTGTGTGTGTGTGTGTGTGTGTGTGTGTTTAAAACAACTAACTGGGGTTGTAACTTTATAAGAAAAACTAACTGGGGTTGTTAACAAACTAGGGGGTGTAGATTAGAACTAGGGTGTAGTAACTCTAACTAAAACTCTAAGTCTAAGTCTAAAGTCTAACTCTCTAACTCTAACTCTCTAACTCTAGGGCAAGGGGTGGGGTACAGGAGTGGGGTGGGGTAGAAGGTGGGGTAGAGGAGGGGTAGAGCTAGAGTAGAGTAGAGAAAAGAATAGAGTGAGTAAAGTGGGGTGGTGACAAGGCTGGTGGTATAGGTGGGGTAGAGGTGTAGGTGGGGTAGAAGAACTAGGGTGGGGGGTACAGTAGGTGGGGTAGAAGTAAAACTAGGGGGTGGGGTAGAGGAGGGTAGGGCAAGGGGGTGGAGTACAGCTAGGGAGTGGGTTAGAGGAGGGGTAGGACAAGGGGGGTGGGGTAGAGGAGTGGGGTGCTGGGGTAGGTGGTGTAGGAGGTGGGGTAGAGGTGTAGGTGGTAGGGTACTAGGTGTGGTGCTGCAGCAAGTGTGCATGCTTGAAACGACGCTCACTTACCCACAGCTGGCACTCTCGCTCGCACGTGATGTCCAACATTGCCACAGTGCAACACAGTCCAGTTGCTGGAGGATGAAAAATAAATATTTTTTTTTAATTCACTGTGTTGTGCAACTGGGGACCCCCTTCCCCCAAACCTGGAGAGAACACCAGGTTCAAAAACTGGGGAACCCCCTGGCATGGTCAGTCAGGCATTGTCAGCCAGGCCCTGCCAGACTGCCAAGCAGCATGGCACCAGTGCCAACCAACAAAGAACATGCACGCCACGCCAGTGAGCCACCATGCACACTAGCAGTGGGGCACCCCACACACCAAAACATGTGGACACAGCCAGGCAGGCAGGCAGCTTTCTGACATCCCATCCCCCACTGGCTCAGCTTCCAAAAAAACCACAGACAGGACACAGCCAGCAGCCACACACAGGCCCCACCATTGGCCTGGCAAGCAACCACGGTACCCCCACCCCCAAACCTGAACACAACACACAAGCCAAGTTAACACAAGCAAGCACACAGCAAGCCACATTTGTCACCAACCCACACAGTGTCACCAACCCACACCCCCCACACCCAAACCTGAACACAAAAAACAAAAGCCAAGTTAACACAGTGGGCACCGCAGTGGGCACCCCCACACACCCCAAAACAAGCGGGAACAGCCAGGCAGCAAGTTTTCCCACATCCCATCCCCCACTGGCTCAGCTTCCAAAAAAGCCTCAGACAAGACAGCCAGTGTTTAGTTCAGCAAAGTGAAGATTGATGGCAATTGCTTCTTTTTTTTGCACTGCAGTCTCATAGAAAGAAACCTCACCCAGACACCAACTAAAATTTGGTGTATTGGGAACCCTCACCCAGACACCAACTAAAATAGTTTGCAGTGAGCATCCCCACACACCCCAAAACAAACAGGCACAGCCAGGCAGTCAGCTTTCCCACATCCCATCCCCCACTGGCTCACCTTTCAAGAAGCCTCAGACAGACAGCCACAGCCACTACACCACAAGCCATTCCAAGCCAAAGACAGTGCCACAAGCAGAGCAGTGGGCAAACATGGGGGCACCCCCACACAGTGCACCCCAAAACAAGACAGGGCTATTGACCAAAACACCACAAGCCATTCCAAGCCAAACAAAGACAGAACCACAAGCAGGGCAGTGGCCAAGCATGGGGGCACCCCCACACACCCCAAAACAAGACAGGACTAGAGACAAACACACACATCACACACCATGGTGGCAAGGGAACCATTCCCCACCCCCTGTGCCAGTGGAAAAAACTCTCAGCATGGCATGACCTTGCTCACTGTTTCCCAGTGCCCTGCCCTATGTGCCCACTGCCCACCATGCTACCCCCCCACCCCCCAGCACATGTCCTGCTGGCTAAAATCACCCCCCAACACACATCCTATCCCTAAGTCTAGGGGTACCCTACCCAGGCCAGTCCACTAGTGCCAACCTCCCCATCCCCCTTGCTAAGGGCACCAAGGAGATCCTGTACTAGAGGGAATCAGGGAACCCCAAACTTACCAACAGTTGCATGCACGCACTCCTCCAGAAGCTCTGTGGATCCTTTCATCTCCAAGGCTGCTGTGAAATGGCTGGACAAGCAAGCACAAGCTCCAGAAACTCCCAGAAGGAAAGAAAAAACCAAGATTATTGGCCAGCACCAGCAGCCAGTTAAAGTGCCCATACCCTACAGAAACCTCCAGGATTGGATGACTTTTTTGATTTCAAAAAATTCAACCAATCCAAGGCAGGGTAAAAAAGG
>QEPC01007418.1:277442-304783 GCA_003113815.1 Sphenodon punctatus | reverse complement strand
GGCATTACCTGTTACCGGTAGAACCGGTAATCCCACCCCTAGTGTTTACATAAACAGCTGTTCAGTACCCAGTACAAGGACAGTGCTAAGGATGCAGTTTGTTTGAAACTCAGTAAAACTGCATGTTAACATCTGTACTGGAGACATGCCCTTACTCTTGCTCTGCACTGGCAGTGTTGATCTTCATTAAAATGTCTGCCCTACACTTCCCCAGCATTCTTAGAAAAAGAGTCTACAGACCAGTGCCCCAGGAATGTTGGCCCTCCCTCCTTCTGAACTCTTGTGCTGTGTTAACTGGTGTGACCAGCTTTGACAACATGGTTCTCAGCATGGCATGAAGTTTTGTTTGTGTGTGTACATCAGTCCGTGCTCATCACCCGTGGTGATGATTCACAAAAACTATGTTTTCTCCATCTCTTATGACAATGGGTGTTTTTACACACACACATTTCTCCTGCATGTTTGCTGTTACATCCTGAACTTTCTGTGTGTCTAAATCACTCACCCAGATCTTAAACATCTGGATCTTAGAACTTCTGTCTAGAACTTCTCCCAGAACCTTTGTGTGTAAAAAGTTCTCCTGGTAAACTGCTTTGCTCCAGGCAGGTGTGCTCACTTGGTTTCCATGGCAGCCTGTCACATCTACAGCTGCTGCTACTTTAGGCTGCCTCAGGGCAGTGTTTGTGTGAAGAATGCATTCAGGAACTGCCTCAGGGCAGTGTGTGTGTGAAAAATGAATCCAGAACTTACTTATGGACTTGTAAACCCAGACATTTGAAAAATCAGGAACTTTAACGTGTGTGTAAAAATGCTAAGGACAGTCCACTTAAGGACTGCAATCAAGACCTAAATAATGAAATTAATAAGTGCCTTTGTTTGCCTGTTGTAAAAAGGTTTAATCTTCCTGGAGTGTTCTTTCTCTCTTATATTCTCCAGGTACAGATCTTATTTTAGTGGTGTTGTTTGCTTCATGAATAATTTAAAATGTGAACATAAGCCTTGCAATTTGCAGGTTGTAAAATATGGCAGTGATCACTCTTGGAAGAACAAAAGATCCTGGGCTTCCTTTGAGATTTGACTTCAAATTAGGGACAAGTCAAACTACAAAAAATTGCCAGGCTTGGACTGGATCACAGGGATAGCTAGCTACTGGTTTAGGTGTGTATTAAATTACCCAATCAGAGTCAGCTTTAGAATTTGCAGGTGCCAGAACAAAAATAAAATGGGAGTCCCATAGCTTCATCTTCCATAGCTCCACCCCTTTAAAACCTTCCTGCAAGGTCCTGCTCCCCGACACTAGTAGGTAAGGCAAGGGGTGTGACTAGGTCAGGACTGGAGCTCTTCAGGAAGCAAGGGACTGAGAATCACAAACAGGGAGTGGGCCCCACAGAAATAGCCTGTCCCGGAGGCCTGAGGTTCTGAAGCTACCAGGACTGGCCTCCCTGCAAGACTCCTCTAATCGCAAGGTGCAGGCCATGGTCCCTACTGGCCCTACTTAAGGCTGGCCCTGTACCGAATCCTGAATGGTCTTCACATTTGAACTCGAAATCTCACAAGAACAAAATCATGAAATTTCAACTACATCCTGCTTGCAATTGGCCTGGAAATAGCAGATCATCATAACAAGATGTCAAGGGATAACCTCTACCTTGCCAGAAAAAAAGGGGGGGAAAACCCACAACTAAAGAGAACGTTCTTTTTTAACAGACGTGTTGGTGGCTTGGGTGAAGAAACTCAACTAGTTTGGATGTGCCAATGGCAGGAAATAAATATGGGAAAACCTGCATTGAGAGACCTGCAGTGACTCCTTTGAACAGCTAAGGATCAGGGGTGTAGCTATAACAGGTGCAGGAGGTGCACCTGGACCCATGAGCCAGGGCCTCCCCACACATGTAGGAGGCATATGCACACTGGAGAGGGATTGCCTCAGCAAGGGGCATGTGCCATCTTCTGCACCAAGGCCCATTCCTACCTACCTATACCCCTGCTAATGAGGTTCATGAATAGGTGTGCTTGAATTAGAGAACAGAGTGCTCATACAGGATCTGAAACAAGTTTCAGTGTTAATTGTGAGATGAGGGATTTTATTAGGGAAAAAAATGAATAGACTTCAGTTGAAACAGGATTCTTTTTTGTAAAGTGAATACCACCAGCTCCTCAAATGGTCTAACATACTGTGATAAGAAAGTCTCTCAGCACATTTGGAGTTTTGATTAGGCATCACAGCACCAGGCAAAGTGATCTTCTCCTTTCTTTTTCTCTCAAGTGTAAGCAACTGTGAGGTGTAGTTTCTAACTGAATTTAGCTTGTAAAAGGGGATTTACATCAGCAGTCATGCTCTATCCATGAGCTGAGCTTGTGTGTAGCATTTTTTAAAACAAAAAATGTTTCCCACCCCCACCCCCATGCAGTTGGATACCAGTGAGTTTATGCAGAGATGCTTCTTTTTAAAACAGAATATTTAAATTGTATATGATTCAGCCACATATCAGTCACCAGGCTATGCTTCCTAATTCAAGCTTTACTCTGCCAGATACAAAATGAGCATCCTAAAATCCAAGCTCAGTTTCAATGTCATAAGGCATAACCAAGTGCTTTACACATTTGATTTTTTTTCACAGGAACAGCACTCACACCTCTGTACCTCCATACCCTGGGTGGGCTGTCTGTTTAAAGGCAGACAGCCAGATGTGCAGGCTGAGGCTGTCCCTGCTCTGGGGAAGCTCTGCCAGCGGTGTTCCAGTACATCCATAATAAAGTTGTGCACCAGGGACCTATGTCGTTATTTGTTTTCATTTTTCATTTTTTGTTTAAATCTTTTGGTTTTGGTTTTGTAAATATAAAAATTTCATTTTCATTTTTACTTTCATTTTTGATTTCCATTGGTTTCAATTGAAACAAATTTTGGGTTGTAATTATTTTAATTTTTCATTATATGTGGATGGCACTTAGAGGAATTGTACATCCAATGGAAGTCATTATGTGTACCAAATTTCAGAAAGATTGCATAAAGAAATATGATTTTATAAGCAGTTGAATTATGTTATTTTGCAAAAATCTGCATATACATTCCTGCCTTTACCATCTTCGTCTCCCATCTAACGTGGATGAAACTTGGCATATTTATACCCCTTCCTAAATTTACTATCTATGCCAACTTTCAGAAGTAGTGGATAAAGGGCTCTGGTGGTATAACTTATAAATGTATGTCTGACTTATGTATGTCGGACATCTTTGTAGTCCAAGCAGTGTACATGTAATTTGTCAGGGCTGTATTTCACACCTTCAGGATCATCTTTGCCAAATACAGGAAAGATGTGATAAAGGGTCCTAATTTTATAAGCCTGCACAGCATATGCAGAGAATGAGCCTTTGCCAGGGATTCTCTTATGTGTCATTGTGGAATAAGATCTGTTTGTGATGCGAATTGGCCAGCAGAAATGTCAACCAAATATCCTCATTCTGTGCTGTGACAACCCAAAATTCTCTCCCCCACTTGTTACTGGGAAGTTACTGGGAAGTCAGAAGCTGCAGTCACAGTACTGCAGGATGTGATTGTGATAATAATTGGCTAGCCTGGATGTGTAAACCATGTCTCCTGATTTCTGGGATGCTATCCCCAAGTTCCCAGTTATGTCCCTTCTATGCCCACCTCAGGACTACGCCCTATGCCCATGGAGGAGCACCCCCATGTCCATGTGAAGACACCCATTGAAATATCAAGGCCAACTTTATTTTGAGAGGCCTGATTCTACAGCCAGTTCATATACCAAACACATATAAAAAGCATGAATAAACTATGTGGATCCATTTAAATTTAGCCTTGTGGATGTAGTCACAAAAACTATGTTTTCTCCATCTCTTATAACAATAAGGATAGTCTAAACTAGTTAAGATGAAAATACATTTCATTATTATCCTTCCAAGCTGAGCAACATGCAGAACCACAGATAAACATCTGGTTCCAGCATTCTTTCTAAAGCATTCCTGAAACATGCCTATGGGCAACAATCAGGGATCAGGGCCCTATTGTATTAAGCACTGTACAAATGCTGTGAAGAGGTGATCCCTACCCCAGACAACTCAAGGCTTAATGGATAAGTTCAAATATTTGATTGTGGGTATCATGGCTCAGAGAATCACACAAATAATTGGTTAAAATGGGCCTAGACCACAACTTTATTAGCATAACAAGTGGCCCCTCCCTGAGCACACCTAGCTTCACTGTCAGGCAAGTCACCCTCTAAATGTGTATCTGCAATTGATGCATTCAGTGCTAACACATCTCAAAAGGCATCTCCTGTGCCAGTGTCATCCAGGGAACCAAAACAGCTATCAATCTGGTGGGGGCAGACATTCAGCCTACCCCTACTTCAGGGGACTGCCACAGGCACAGGCCATGGTGTTCCCTCCCTTAAAGATTGAGGTGAGGGCAGGGTGAAGGACTACTGGCTGCATCGCCCCCCTCTCCGGGACCCACCTCCTGCCCATTTCATCAATATTATAGGTCTAACTTCACCTTGCTCTTCTTATTGTTTCCCAGGCTGACATCTGCAGTATAGTTGCAACAGCAGAAGCTCTGCTTGGCATCCCAGTTGCCCTGTTGGGAATACAAACACCCTGCTATGGAGAAGGCAAAACCCACATTCCTATATTGCCAATCAATGGGCAAAATTACTTCTCGACCCTAAATACAGCAGCTAAGTGTGGCCCATAGCAATATAGGTTTAAAGCACAGAAAAAAACACATTCCTGTGCGGGTGGGACGTTCTTGACCTGGGTTGCAAATGCAGGAAAAGAGGACTTGCCCAGGTGTGCAAGTTCTTTTAAGGGGGGGGGGGTCAAACCTCACCCCTCCCCAGGTGGGTATGGGGCTCATAGGTGGTCTCTGGGGGTGATGGTCAGATAACTGAACTGAGCCCAACCCCCTACCTGCATTCATCTGATTTCCTGGCCAGATCCACAAGCATACCACCTGCTGACTGGCAGGAGTATTTCCTTTCTGTAGACTGTTTGCACACATAATTGGACTATTACTTGCAAAAATTATGCTTTACATTTTTATTTTTAAATCATTTTCTTTAATGATTTTGTTGTGTGGCTTGTGTTTTTGTTTTGGCTGTGTGTGGCATTTCCAGCATCATAGCATACGCATTTAATCAAATATTAAATCTATCAAACTAATCAGGGAAGCTTAGCTATATCCTTCCTCCCCAAAGTTCTTAAAGTCTCATTTCCTTTTAAGTGTTTCCTCTACTAATGAGTGTGATTGCTATATTGATGCATAAAGAAAGCATATCATTTGAATGTAACACAGTGGCTGCAGTCATCAATAGGAGCACTCTGGAGTAAGTAGCTAGAGGATTGCAGCCAGTGTGCTTGTTACAGTACTAAATCCTTTTATGATGTTTCATCTGTCTTTTTGAAAGGAAAATCCATCCATCAGCATTTAGCTGAAGATGTGCCATGTGATACAGTAGCATGTAAAAGGAAAGGCACTGCCAAAGGTTAGTGGGGAAAACGGAACTATTGAGAAATATTCCTACTCTGTTAAATGCAGCATTTCACACTAGTAAATGCTGGTGCTGTTGTAAGAGTCTGTTTGCACTTATCAGGGCTCTCTAAGCTTCTAATGAAATTAATATTTTCTAATCAAATGATTTAAAATCTTTGGCATCAATTGTGTTTTTTTCAGAGGACTTATGTCAATAGCAAAGAAAACGTCACCGAAACAAGAAGCAACAGGTTTTAAAAGTGTTTGTTTTTCTGGGTCCTTCTGAATTACGTTTCATTCCCCATAAAAATTCATAACACAAGTGCTTGCTAAGCAGAGAGAGTAACTAAAATTGTGTCTATGCTGACTAAACGGATTTTGAGGCTGACTTGTGCGTGACTCCTAGCACCTTTTACAGTGCAAAGTTTCTGCTGATTGTGTGAGGCAGCAGGAGCTAAGGTCAGAGCAGATAATCTGATTGATAATCAGCAGATTTACAAACAGGATACTCAAAATAGATATTGTTTCACATTCTGGGAACAGCAGTAAAATCTTTTAACTCTTCCATGTAAGATCTTGAAGTGACTTTACCCAGGTTTCCCCCTCTTTGCATGTGTTCCTGTTATTTAGAAGGCAAATCCTATGTCAATACTGTAGTCTTATTCCAGTCTGAAGACACAGGGGATTTCAGGAGAAACAGGGTACTTAAACACATAGCATTGGTTCTGAAAAGATGGGCTAAGACCCCAAGAGTGGTCATACCTCTGTGGATGAGGTCACAAATATTGCTGACGTGAGAAAGACTGTTCCCATTCCATCAGGAAATACCCGCCTTTAGGAAGCACTTGCTACTTTTCTTCAGTATTTCTTCACTATCTATTGAATCTACACTTCTGCTGTTTGCTAAGATTGGCACTTATGATTGTCTGTCATTTTTCGGCGATTTTTGGTATTTTTCAGTATTTTTCACCAAATAGGCCCTTTTTACATGGGTGAAGGGATGGAAGTTTTGCCATGGTGGGTGGAGGTGGTTGTGTGTCCCTTTACCCATCTCCACCCACCTCCACCAACGGAAACTCCTCTGGTTTTCTGGATGACTTCGTGGGTGGAGGTGAGTGGAGATGGGTGGAGGTGGGTGTTGAGTGGGAGCACGCATGCACCCCTGCCCATTCCGCTCAGTGTTCACACATATGAACACTGAGTGGACACCCATCCACCCACCCACCACAGGCCATTTACACGGACACCCCTTACCCCCACAAACCCACCCGAACACTTAGCGGTGCGTGTGTATGTCTGTGTAAAAATGGCCTTAGTTTCTGGTACTTTTGTCAGTTTCCAGAATTTTATGATAGGTTCCGGCATCAGAATGCAGAAAACAAGGGCTAGCTTTTGAAATACACCAATCAAAACTCAGTTTACAAGGAGCCAAAACAAGGACCCATAAGGGAAATGATGAAAATTGCAAACTTGTGATTGTACACAAGCAAACATAAGCAACATCATAAGGAAAGTTACATGGTGTTTGTCTGCTCCTGCCTAGAAAGAATTACCAGAAGTACCAAACAATGCAATTACTGAATGGGAACTAGCAAAAATGCCAATAGATTTCCTCATCGTTCGAGCACAGGCATATGGTCTGTTTCCTATGGAAACAGCTTTTGCTGTGATTGCTCAGTCACAAGCTAACTGATATTTGAACTACTTTGAATGTTTTTGTTGCGGTCTAGGGCCTTTTTTACATGGACGGTCCCATCCACCACTGGGTGTTCTGGCGGGTGTGCAGTGGAAAGCAAATGATCCATGCAAATGGGCCAGCGGTGGGTGGGGGGATGGGTGTGCACTGAGTGTGCACCCATGAAAACACCACAGGCAGTGGGTGTTTGTGTGTGTGCACTTCCAGCGCACATCCATCTACACCCATCACCCATCCATTTCCACCCACGAAGCCATCCAGGAAACCGGAGGAGGCCCCATGGATGGAGATGGGTTGAGGTGGGTGGGTGTCCATGTGAAAGGACACCCACCCACCTCCACCCACCCCACAAGCACACCCATCCCCCCACCCACCCCTGTCTGGGTAAAAAAGGCCTAGGTCAAGGCATCGTACTTAAGTCTCAAAATGGGAGAACACAAGCAAAACCTTTGGGAAATATTGACATGTAGGAATAAGAGTAGAGCTGCTGTACAAATGTTTATGAGTCTTGTAACCCAAATAATGTAATTAATAGCAGTAACTACTCTATGGTGGGGGGGGGCACCTCAATTTTGAAAGGACAATTTACAAAGTGGAATAACTTCCAAAAGTTTGATGGTGGTTCACACTCATGTGAATCCAGGGGTGGATTGTCCATTGAATCCACTGGGAGGATTCCCGGTGGGCTGGGCCGGTCAGGAGGGCTGGTCCCACGGTCTGTTTTTTTTGTTTTTTTCCTACCAAAAAAAATATTTGTTGGTCCTGACCTCCTGTCGGGTTGGGTTGGGATGCGGGGGGGGGGGTAGGGGGAGGGTAGGCTGGCCCATTCCAGTCCGCAGTAGTCTGAAATGGGCTGGCCTCACCCCCTCCCTCCCGGAAGTAGAAAGCAACTTCCAGGAGGGAGGGCGAAGCCGCCGCTGGAAACCTCCGCCACCTGCTCTTAGGCCTCTCGCCATGAGTCTTCAGTGAAGACTTGTGGCCAGAGGCTTATGAGCAGGTGGCAGAGGTTTGCGGCAGCACCAGCGGCATGAGTGGTGAGGGAGCAGAGCAGCAGCGGCAGCGGCGAGCGGCAACTCAGGAGAAGAGTGGTGGCGAGCAGTGAGGGAGAAGCAGGTGGGGCCTGCCTGGGGGCTGGGGGGGATCCAGGCCTGGCTGGGGGGGCAGGGTGGTTAGGGATAGGTCAGACCACTTGGGGGTGTGGGTGCCTGCTGGGGCCTGCTGTGCTGGCCTGGGGGGGCTTGGGATGGCTCAGGACTCCTGGGGCTGGCTCTGGCCTCCTTGCTCAGGCCTCCTGGGGCCAACTGGGGCCTTCTGGGGCTGGCTTGGGCCTCCTGGGCTGACTGGTCCAGCTGGGGACCCCTGGGGATGGATCAGGCTGACTCAGGCCTCCTAGGGCCGGATGAGGCCTCCTGGGGCCAGTTTGGGCCTCCTGGGGCTGGCTGGGGTCTCCTGGGGTCTCCTGGGGCTGGCTGTCCTGGGGGGGCTGGGGTGGGCTGGGTCCTCCTGAGGCTGGCTGGGGCCTCTTGGGGACGGCTTACCTGGTGGGGGCTGGGGCCAGCTCGGGCCTCCTGGAGCCTCCTGGGGCCAGCTGGGGCCTCCTGGGGCTGGCTGGGACCAGCTCGGGCCTCCTGGGGCTGGTTGGGGCTGACTTGGACCTCCTGGGGCTGGCTGGGGCTGGCTTGCGCCTCCTGAGGCCTCCTGGGGCTGGCTCGGTCCTCCTGGCACCGACTCGGGTGGGCTGGGGCCTCTGGGGCCAGCTGGCCTGGTGGGGAGGGGGGGGACTGGGGCCGGCTCGGGCCTCCTGGAGCTGGCTGGGGTTAAACACAGGGCCTGTGGAATACTAGTGCAGCTGGTGTAGGACTGAAGGAATGTTGGATTTGGATGTTTATGTAATTAATTTAATATGTTTAATAGAGGGTAACAGCTGGTGTAGGAATGAAGGAATGGGGGATTTAAATCCTGAATGGTAGGAATGTTGTGTGAGACGGCAGCTGTGCATTAGCAGAAAGGGTGCATTCCTTCAAGGCTGTTCCTTAATTGTGTTCCAGTGTAGCATTACTACAGGTGAAAGGAATGCCACCTTAATATACAATAATGTAGATATTGGAAGTCTGGTATCAATTCTCCCCTTAGTCTTCTCTTTGCCGAGCTAAACACAGGGCCTGTGGAATACTAGTGCAGCTGGTGTAGGAATGAAGAAGCCTTACTGTAGGATGCATAGCAAGGGACAGAGTGATTTTCAGTTGGGGGCCACTGAGTACTGAAACGGAGTGATTTGGGGAGCCAGAGCACTGGATTGAGGGCCAGTACCCCCACCATTGGCAGTCTCCCCCCTGCCAGCCCCCCATAACCTCCCACTCACCCCTGCCAGGCTGCTGAGGCTCTGAGGCTGGGGATTCAGCTTTGATAGGCCCCAAATATGGTGTACTCTGCCTGCCGCAAGCCACGCCCCCAAGCCATGCCCCCTTGGCCCGTTTACGGCACCCCCGCGGCTTTGCCGCCGGCACAGGACCATTTGCCTGGGCCACTTTGATTTCCCAATTCGCCCCTGTGTGAATTCTTCACACCTAAAAAAAAAAGGGTACTGAAATTTACTAGAGAAAGGCTTTTGAGTTTAGTTTGTGTTTGCAGTATGTTGGTACTACTCACCACTTCAAGTCCAGACTGAAATGCAACAATACAGAGGCAAGTAAGAAAGGGGGGGGGGGGGGGATTTTGGCTAGAAGGGTGATTCTGCACATAATGGGGTAGACCCAAACCCCTTTAAAGTCAGTAGGATTTCATTGATTAACTGCCCTTTGGATTGGGTTCCATCACACCACTTATATAAGGAATACTGTCAAGAGAGTTTGACACATTAAGTCCTTTGCTTTTGTGTAGGTGGGGTTCTTATTTTATCCAAAGCGGATTACCCAAAGCAGTTTTTCCATTCCTGAAATATCTAAATGCAATAGTATTATCACTCTAGTGTATCTTCTATTCTTGTATATATTTACTTACTTAAAGTACTGTCACAAGCATTTGTTTTAACATTTCACATCATCTTTCCTGAATTAGAAACATAAATCAACATTAAATTTTTTTACAGTATTTGGTAAGTAATAAAATATGGTGTATCTAGCTTGGATTCTTAAAATGTTAACCTTATCTGAGAAATAGATCAAGGTTATGGCTTGCTTTTTTTTCTCTACCTGAAGGACAATTTTAATTGAAGCCAAAACACTAATTGCCACAAAACCCCTTGATCATTGGCTGGGTTTCTTATACGTGGCTGCCGAAAATCATAACGCTTTCACTGAATTTAATTCTTCCTGATCTTCCTCTATCAGCAGAACTGGGAAAGGAAAAGTTTGACATTTTTTCTACCTAATTAAGGTTACTTTCTTGATCATTTTTAAAATAGTTACGTATATTTTATTTTTTGAAGCTCCCTTTTTTGTGACAGCAGATTCAAGATGCGCTGTACTCTTATAGCCCTACATCTGTCATGGCACCTCTGTCATTTAAAGCTTGCAGGCAGTAAGGAAGAAAAGTTGAACACTTGAGCAATTTTGTCCAGTTATCTTATTATTTTTTCATGTGGAAGCATCTAGAAGTCCCAATCAGGGATCAAAATCCGACTGATAGTTGCTATATAAGCGCATACTGCTGTTTTTAAAGATTTTATTGTGATTGTCAGCCACCCTTAGCTGCTGTGTGGGAGGGGCGGGATATACAATTTTGGAATAAATAAATAAATAAATAAATGTAGTGCCTGACCAATCTTGATGGACAGAATCAGGGGCTTGATCCATCCAAGGACAGGGAGTGCAATCAAGGGCTTGCTGAGTGAACAAAACTCAAAGGGTATCAGCTTTGGAGGTGCCTAGCTTTTACCAGCCACATTTACCAGGTCTAGTCCCCTACAACTACTGGTGAGGGGAGTAGGTGTGTCCACCATCAGTGAAGGGAGAGGGGAAAAGAGAATGTATCAGTGCGTGAGAATGAGGCTTGTGTGGTCGTAGAGAGTATGTGGTGTCATTCACCTACTCCACCCCTTAGCACCTCTCCTTCTATAAGAAGGTGGAATGAGCATGGCTGCTCAAGCCCATTTTATGAAGGCTCTGAACTAGAGTTGAAACGAGTTTTGACTTTACTACTCCCCAGTAATACCTGCAGTTTTGTGCAGGCTATTGAACAGCCGATGAACATCCACACACATGTTCAGGTGCTTGAAATTTTGCACTGCCTGAAATTTTGATACTACCTGGGAGTAGTTAGTTAAACTAAAAATAAGTACCTGGAGGTGGCAGCAGGGGGCTCCTGGCAGTGTCAGGAGGACTCCTAATCAAGGCAGGGGAGACACGGACCTTCCAGAAGCCCAGAGACAGCACCCATTTTCTGAAGCATAGAGGGCATACCAGCTAGGCAGAAAACAAACTGAAGCTGGCTGGCATGGAGACCTCCTCTCCAGTTCCTCTCCCTGTGGACCTCAAGGAGCCACTCCTTGTGTCTCCCCTGCCTCCATTGTGAGCTCACCGGATGCTACCAGGAGCCCCCACCTGCCACATGTGCCCCATATTTTTTTATTTCACACTGTAGAGCTAAAACAAACACTTGTCAGGTGCCCCATGGGAAATCTACTTTGCCCAAATCATCTCTGACGATTGAGCACTGTTGATTATCAGGGTTATACCTGTTTGAAGCTCTACTCAAAACCCTTAATTATGTGGTTAGCTCTGGTACAATCCAGCTATTTGGAGCAACATCATATGGCTCCTGTGTGTGCATGGTCACAGTATCCAGCTGCAATAGAGAATACACAAAGCAAAAAGGAATGCTTCATCTAAAACAAGAATGGCTTAAAACCTTGATGAGAACTTCATGGATTTTTATATTTGTTTGTTTGTTTTTGAAAAGACTTTTCAAATCCCAAAACCCACACACCACAATTTCAGATTTTGGTAGTTAATACTCTTCGCATGTGATAATCCCAGGTGGAAAACAGACCTTAGATTTTTTTAAATTGTATTTAATTTTTAAAATTTATTTATTTATTTATTTATTTATACACCAACCTTCCCACAAGGGCTCAGGGAAGCTTACAATAATAAAACAATAATAAAAATCCATATAATAAAATACTCCTTTCCTCCTCTCAAAATTCCCACCCTCTCAACAATCACATCCAATAACCCAACCAACCCTCATCCCTGCTGCCAAATGCTCTTCCAAATCAAAAGGTTTTGCACTGCCTCCAGAAGATGCTCAGGCTTGGACTCAAGTGAACCTTTTGGGGAAGGAAATTACATAAAACTGGGGCAGCAGAAACCAAGACCGCCCACATGTGCACCCTCATCTACCTATAGACAAAGATAACAGATGACCCCTGCAAGAGGATGCCCCCATCTGACTGTAGGGGCCATGATGGAACACGGTAGGTCAGGCGGTCTCTTAGCTATATGGGAACCACACTGTGTAGGGATTTAAGAGTCAAAACCAGCACCTTGAATTGTACCTGGAATGCTATAAGCTGCCAGTGCAGACTTTGGAGTACAGGTGTAATGTGCTCCCAGCGACTCGTCCCTGAAAGGATCAGAGCCGCTGCATTCTGCACCAGCTGCAGACTCTGAACCATCATCAAGGGCAGCCCCACAAAGAGCACATTGCAGTTATCAAACGTCGAGCCTCCTATTACTGACTTAGAAGTCAGGACCCTATTGAGGAGCATTGCTAACAACAAGGCCCCTGGTGAAAATGCCTTACCTGGAGAACCTTTCAGGCTCCATATCAAACATACCAAACATTGTGGAGGAACAAGCTGGATTTCGAGCTGGCCACTCTACAATAGATCAATATTTTGTCCTGGCCCATTTGATTACAAAATATGTAGTAATTAAGCAAACTAAACTATACTCTGTGTTTGTAGACAAGAGAGCCACTTTTGATCTGATAGATAGAAGCCTTTTGTCGGGAAAACTTAGGGTGAAAACAGACATGACACTAACCAACCCTTTTACCACCCTTGGTGGTTAGTTATGCATGTCGCAGGGCTGCATAGGGCACCAATACAGCCCTGCAACATGCATAAATAACCACCAAGGGTGGTTAAAGGGTGGTTAGAGTCATGTCTGAAAGTACCCTTAGTAAAACAAATATAGATCGTAGGCTACTAAATTTGATTCAGATCCTGTATGATAACACAGAGATTCGTGCATGGTTCATGAAAAATGGCCATATTTCAGAGCCTATTACAACTTCTAATGGGGTGAAACAGGGGTGTGTTTTGGCTCCTTTTTTGTTTAATTTTTTTATTAATGATATTGTCGGCTTTATATCAAACAAACAATGCCACCCCCCTCGCATTGGCCAGAGGCATATTTTGGCATTAGTTTATGCGGATGATATGGTCCTCTTGCCATTTACAAAGGTAGGTATGTGACGTTTGCTAGATGCATTGAGAGACTATTGTGAAGCAAACCACTTAGGAATAAATTACTTTAAAAATAAGGTGTTGGTATTTGCCAACCATTTCCCAGCAAATGGCAAATAGGGTTGCATCCCATAGAACAAGTTAAGTCTTATAAATACCTCGGGGTATTACTTTATTATCTGGGCAGGTGGACTAAACACCTGGAGTTGGTAAAGCTGAAAGCTGACCTTTCCTCTAATGGAATTCTGAGATTTTGGAGAGCAGCTGGGGCCAAACTTGTTAAACCCCTGGTTCATTTGGTTAACTGTAAATGGATTTCACAGATGATATATGGAGCTGCAGTCTGGGGCCCTGCTTACACCCCGGAGCTTGAAACAGCACAACTGAAAATTTGCAAAAGGGTCTTGGGTGTCCTTCCTTCCACCCCTTCTAGTATGGTGAGAGCTGAGCTTGGTGTGCCCTCAGTCAAATATAAGATCAAACTAACTATATTTAGATATTGGATACATCTTCTTTATATGAGTGACTCCAGGTTACCTAAATTGTGTCTGATTGAGCAAAAAACACTCAAGGGGAAAGCTTGGTGGGCTGATAAAACCAAAGGTCTGATACAAGTTTGAGGCCTGTCCATCTCTGAGTTAGCTAACTGCTATATTGGAAAAGCAAGAGCCCAGTTGGAAGAAAGAACCAGTGATATCTTCATCCAAGCTGATATGGCCCAAGTTTGAGCTTGTTCAATTGCACCGTGATTTGCACAATATAAAACTCTATTTATGTATGAAGAGTATTTATCAATTATTGAGAATACAGCGGTTAGAGCTGCTTTCACCCATCTGAGGATGCAACTATTTCCCTCCACAGTTTTTTAAGGGAGATATAAGAGAATTGTGTATAACCGGAGGTTTTGTAGCTGTCATCAGACCAAGATTGAAGATCTTGAGTACTATGTGGGTATTTTCAGACGTTACGAGATCACAGTGAGCCACGGTGAATACCCACCTGTGGTCACTGTGTCTCGAACGTCTGTTTGGCAGCCGCCAGATGTTCGCCACGGTCAATACCCGCAAGGGGTCAATTTGAACCACGCTTCCCGGGCTAGCCAGGGGAATGTCCCGGGAAGTGTGGTCAAAAAGATCCCCAGCGGGGACAAAAAAAAAGTAGCATCTGGCCAGTTGCCATGGCCCGGGATCCCCAGCGGGATCCCGGGCCATGGCGCATCCGGCCTGACGCGGCGGCCGCATTGGCCCCGCTGCCCGCCCGTCTCCCCGGAGGGCGGGCGGCGGGGTGCATGGAGAGGGCGGGGCCATGAGGCCGCACGTTGCGCCACGCGGCCCCGCCCCCTCCCAGATTCCCCGCCGGGATCCCCCTGGCACGTCTGATATGGCATGATGGGGTGACCCCAGCGGGGAATTATTATTATTATTATTAACAAACATTTATATAGTGCAAGCAGTGTACCTGGCACTTTACAAAGTAATAAAATAGACATGGTCCCTGCCCCTAGGGCTTACAATCTGAGAGACAGGAGCTGGGGGAGAGACTTAGGAAGGGGAACAGAGGGAGAGACAAGGGGTCTAACATTCATGAAGATGCGAGGTCTCAAGTGCACGTACTTGGCTTGGTTACGATGAGAATGACAGCAGGCAGGTCCATGTTGCAAGGATAAGGGTAAACCGATTGTAGGTATAGGAATAGTGGCTCAGCAGGATAAAGAGTCAGACAGAGCAGAGCGAAAGAGGTGAGTTTTAAGGAGAGAATGGGTTGTTTGAGAGAATGAATGGGCCAAGTGGCCCCGTAACGTCTGAAAACACCCTGTGTTTGACTGTCTGTATAATGAAAGACTAAGATTCAAAATTGTGACTCCAATTCTAAAAGGGAAAGAACATTGGAATGGTGGTTGAAAGTTGGCCTATTTATTAGCTAATTTGAATGTGGAAATAACAAGAGTGGTGGCAAAATTTGCCTGGCTGGCAGAACTTGACAGGAAAACTAGGCTAACTGTAACTGGTTGAGAGGGACTGTGATATCGATGTCAGTTATTATGGACAAGCGGGGGCTCTAATTGTTGTTGCTTTAGATTTGACCAATGTACCGGTCTGATTATTAGATAGGTCAATGTGAGCTTGGATTGGAGAACTGAGGGAGATTTCAGCCGCCCCGAGCTGTGTTCAGGATGGGGCGGGGTATAAATTTAATAAAATAAAATAAATAAAATAGATAAATTTCACTGGTCTTTGTTCAAACTTGGATTCTTGAATGATCATCTTGCAGTTTGACGCAATATACAAATATGATGACCACTTCATAAGCCACCGGACTGGTTATAGGTAAAACAGAGACTAGATGCAGGGGTCAAATGTTGCTGTCATAAGCCCGGGGAAGGGCAAGGCAAATTTTAACTGTTTGTATTCTTAAGACTTCATAGCTGTTGACAGATATGATTACAATTTATTATTTTTAAATGTTTACTGTCAATGTTTTTTTTGTATTGAATTTGTTATGGCCAATGGCCAAACAATAAAATTTACTACTACTAATACTACTACTACTACTGCTACTACTACTACTAATTTAACCTTGAGGTGATGAAAGCATGGATGACAGTGGCCAGATCTGAGTCTGAAAGAAAAGGCCACAACCTTCTCAGTAGATGGAGGTGAAAAGCACTCTGGGCCACTGTTGCAACCAGACAATCCAGGTGCAGCAAGGGGTCCAAGCACTCCAAGGCTGCAAACCTGATTCATCCCATCAATCACAGGTGTCCCAACCCCCTCCAAGTCATAGGATCAGCCACCCATCATCACTTCATTCTTGTCATGATTCAGCTTCTATCAGCTCACCCTCATGCATTCCCCGATAGCTGCCAGGCATCGAGTAAGCAATGATACTGTGGGAGCTGGGTTGGATGAAAAAGAGAGGTAGAGCTGAGTATCATCAGCATATTGATGACACCTCACCCCAAACCTCCAAATGACCTCGCACAGTGGCCTCAGCTACACATTGAACAAGAAGGGAGACCGAATAGTACCTTGTGGGTCCTCACAGGGGAGGTCCCAAGAGGACAACGAGCAATCACCCATCACCACCCACTGGGGCCTCATCAACAGGAAAGAATATAACTGCTCAAGAGCAGTCCCACACACCCCTGAAAGGCCCCACAGTTGTGTCAACACTACCACATTATCAGCTGTATCAAAGGCTGCTGAAAGCCAACAAGGTAGAATTCCCCTTGTCCATATCAAGGTGCAGATCATTCATCAAAGACACAAGAGCAGTCTCCGTGCCATACACAGGATGAAAACCTGACTGAAATGGGTTCAGGTATCCGATAGCATCAAGATGAGCCTGGAGCTGATGGACAACCACCCATTCAATAACCTTCCCAAAAAAGGGAAGGTTAGATATAGGCCGATGGGTGGCCTGGGAATCAGCGTTCAGAACTGGTTTCTTAAGCAGGAGATGGACAACCACAGTTTTAAGGCAGACTGACACCCTACCCTCCTGTAGGGAGGTGTTTACCACCCCACCCAACAACATTCCCTATGTCTCCCAGCTCACTTTCACCAGTCAGGGCAGGTAAGAATCTAATTCATAACTGGTTGTCTTCATCACCCCAAGCACCTCCCACACATTGTTGGGTGATACCAATTGAAACTGATCAAAATAAACAGAACAAGACTGAGCTTCCATAACTCCAAACTCTGAATCTGCAGTTGAATTGACAGCACCCAGGTTGTGGTGAATACTAGCAATTTTGTCTGCAAAATAATTGATAATAATGTCACAGTGAGCTATAGATGACTCAATTTTCTGCTAGAAACAGGCCAGAATCACCAGGCCCCTCACTACCTGAACAGCTCCACTGGACAAGACTTTTCAGATACTATGAAAGAAGAAGAGAAGAAAACTTTCTTCACCACCATCACAGCCACAGCATAGTCAATCTATGCCATAATAGGTCGGCTTCAGCGTGAGTCGAATGCTACTTTCCCTCTAACTGCCCATCCTCCTGCTTCAACTGCCTCAGGTCTTCCATATGCCAGGGGGACTTGTGCTGATGAAATGGAGGGTGTGGACACCCTGGTGCAACCGTGTGGATGACTATGGTCAAAATGTAATTCCACAAGGTGACCAGGTCATCGACAGAGCAGCTGTCAAGGTCAGTGGGTAAATCCCCCAGAAAGTTCTGAAAACCAATTCATCAATCTCCGGGGGCGGAGCATCCTAATGGGTCCACCCCTCCAATGAGGGCATAGGAGGGATGGGATCTGGGCCTTCAGGAGGTAATGAACTGACCACAACAATGGTGTTATAACAACACCCCCAATAATTGGAAACCCTGTCTCCAGGCTGGTGCAAAAATTAAGTCCAAATGTGTGTCAGGCCTGATATGACTTAGGTGAGATTATTATTATTATTATTATTATTATTATTATTATTATTATTATTAACAAACATTTATATAGCGCCAGCAGTGTACCTGGCACTTTACAAAGTAATAAAATAGACACGGTCCCTGCCCCTAGGGATTACAATCTGAGAGACAGGAGCTGGGGGAGAGACTTAGGAAGGGGAACAGAGGGAGAGACAAGGGGTCTAACATTCATGAAGATGCGAGGTCTCAAGTGCACGTACTTGGCTTGGTTACGATGAGAATGACAGCAGGCAGGTCCATGTTGCAAGGATAAGGGTAAACCGATCGTAGGTATAGGAATAGTGGCTCAGCAGGATAAAGAGTCAGACAGAGCAGAGCGAAAGAGGTGAGTTTTAAGGAGAGATTTGAAGGTATGAAGGGAGGGGGCAAGGCGGATGTGGACAGGGAGGGAGTTCCAGGCATGGGGGGCAGCAAGTGAGAAGGGACGAAGGCGCTTAGGGGAGCAGGGAAGGCGTGGAAGGGTGAGAGAAGGGACAGAGGAGGAGCGAAGTGCACGGGCTGGAGTATGGAGGGCGATAAGTGCAGAGAGGTAGGGGGGAGCAAGGTTGTGAAGAGCTTTATAGGTGAAGACTAGGAGCTTGTGCAGGATTCGTTCAGGAAGGGGAAGCCAGTGAAGCGAAGAGAGGAGGGGCTGCACATGGTCGAAGCGACTGGCGAGGTAGATGACCCTGGCAGCAGAGTTTTGGACAGAGATGAGGGGAGAAAGGTGAGACCGGGGAAGGCCAGTGAGAAGGAGGTTACAGTAATCGAGGCGAGAGATGACCAGAGCATGAACAAGAGTTTTGACAGACGAGACAGAGAGAAAAGGGCAAATCTTAGCAATGTTTTGGAGGGAGAAGTTACAGGATTAAGCAACAGAGTCAATGTAGGGTTTAAAAGAAAGGGGTGAGTCAAAGATGAAGCCTTCACTACGGGCTTGGGGGACAGGCAGGATGGTGACTCCATCAATAATTATTGACTGTGAGGAAGGGGAGGAAGAATGAGGGCGGAAGATAAGGAGTTCAGTTTTTAATTTGTTTTTAATGTTTTTAATTTGTTTCCAATTTCTTAAGCCACAGCATTAAAATCTGCATTTTCAAACCTTTTCTTGCTTAATTTGGCAAACAGGATCTGGTCATACTGCACAAGACAGGGATAGATGATTGCTTTCTAGACACTAGCACATGAATGCTCTCCATACTGGGGTGGGGAATCACATTCAGATAGCACAGGCCTGGCTACTCATTCCAAGCCAAAAGAGTGCGCTCTGTGACCCTATCCTTGGAGCATGAGCAAGCGAGAATATGGCAAGTATTGGGTTATACAGTTTATCTCACACTCATCTGCACATGATTAATATTTACTTTCCAGCTCAGTTATCTTGCTCTGGAGACATATAGAGGCCTTCAAGTGAATTGAAATACACTACTGAAATATACTAGACTTTCAAGTGACGTGAAATGCCCCCTTTATTGTTCCTTTACGCTCCCAGAGCAGTGTGATAGTGTCTTAGGGCTAATTCACACAACACTGTTCAGAGCAGGTAAGTGCTTTGGTTCACAAGCTCTTCAACTACATGATTCCATTTTGATCCTTAAATATAATTCTCTGATCCCACACAGCAATAAAAGCATGCAAAGTACATCAAATATTAATTAAAGATGCTGGTCCCATCAGCAGGTAGGGACCTGCTAGCTTTTTAAATATTATTTAGTAAAAGTGAAATTAGGTAATTGTTGGCAGATTTGCCCACTTGGCAACATGAGTTTAAACCGGGGGTCTGTGGAAGAAAATACTTACAAGCAGATCTGAATACTTAGAAGCAGATCTGAAACGGGTACTAAATTTTGTATCTGTGGGTAATACCCAAATTTTCAGGTACCTTATAGGTACCTGAAACGCTAACACTGATAAAATAGGTATTACATTTCATTATACATATCGCAGGGCTACAGGTATGCTCTATGGGAGCCCTGCAACATGTATAATAAAATGTAACACCAATTTTTTTTAGTGTTAGAGTGTCTGTGTGAAAACGGCCTCAGAAATACTCCAGGGAACTAAAGAGGTGTGGGTGTAATATAGAGAAATCAGAAGTTGGGCAAAAACATGACTATTGGACAGGACAAACACATATTTCCTTCACTCCCTTGGCTTTTGTGGCTCTGTCCATAACTGGTTCTCCTCCTACCTCTCTGACTGCTCCTTTAATGTGTCTCTCTTCAACTCCGCCTCCTCCTCCTTCCCCCTCTCAGTTGGTGTTCCTCAAGGCTCTGTTCTTGGCCCTCTCCTCTTCTCGATCTATACCTCATCCTTAGGCAAACTCATTGCCTCCCATGGCTTCCAATACCACCTCTATGCTGATGACACTCAACTCTATCTCTCTACTCCCTCTCTCTCTCCCTCTGTTCAAGCTCGTCTCATCAACTGTCTCTCTGACATCTCTACCTGGATGTCTCAACGTCAACTCAAACTCAACATGGCTAAAACTGAACTCCTTATCTTCCCCCCTCATCCTTCCTCTCCTTCCTCACTGTCAATAACTATTGATGGAGTCACCATCCTGCCTGTCCCCCAAGCCCATAGCCTAGGCTTCATCTTTGACTCACCCCTTTCTTTTAAACCCTACATTGACTCTGTTGCTAAATCCTGTCGCTTCTCCCTCCATAACATTGCTAAGATTCGCCCTTTTCTCTCTGTCTCGTCTGCCAAAACTCTTGTTCATGCTCTGGTCATCTCTCGCCTCGATTACTGTAACCTCCTTCTCACTGGCCTTCCCCGGTCTCACCTTTCTCCCCTCATCTCTGTCCAAAACTCTGCTGCCAGGGTCATCTACCTCGCCAGTCGCTTCGACCATGTGCAGCCCCTCCTCTCTTCGCTTCACTGGCTTCCCCTTCCTGAACGAATCCTGCACAAGCTCCTAGTCTTCACCTATAAAGCTCTTCACAACCTTGCTCCCCCCTACCTCTCTGCACTTATCGCCCTCCATACTCCAGCCCGTGCACTTCGCTCCTCCTCTGTCCCTTCTCTCACCCTTCCACGCCTTCCCTGCTCCCCTAAGCGCCTTCGTCCCTTCTCACTTGCTGCCCCCCATGCCTGGAACTCCCTCCCTGTCCACATCCGCCTTGCCCCCTCCCTTCATACCTTCAAATCTCTCCTTAAAACTCACCTCTTTCGCTCTGCTCTGTCTGACTCTTTATCCTGCTGAGCCACTATTCCTATACCTACGATCGGTTTACCCTTATCCTTGCAACATGGACCTGCCTGCTGTCATTCTCATCGTAACCAAGCCAAGTACGTGCACTTGAGACCTCGCATCTTCATGAATGTTAGACCCCTTGTCTCTCCCTCTGTTCCCCTTCCTAAGTCTCTCCCCCAGCTCCTGTCTCTCAGATTGTAAGCCCTAGGGGCAGGGACCGTGTCTATTTTATTACTTTGTAAAGTGCCAGGTACACTGCTTGAACTATATAAATGTTTGTTAATAATAATAATAATAATAATAATAATAACCATATGAGGAGTTAGCAAGGTGAAAAATATAATATGAATGATCAGTCAGGTAAGGCCGTGGCTGGATTGTTTACAATATGTTTTATGGGGGTGCTTCATCTTCCATATCCAATGAGCCCTAATGTTAAGCAGCCAAGCAAATATAATTTTAATTTAAATAAAACAGCGATGAACAAACATTCTTTAAAACCAAAATGAGGGTGGGGGAGGGGGGCATTGCTAAATTTAATGTACTTTCTGTTTCTCCTACAAATAATTCAGTTCATCATCATCTGTTCAGAGATTGTAAACAGTAGAGGGCTCACTGTTCATTGTCTCCAGCAAGATGATCTGCCTGACGAGGTCTGATTAACATTCTTTTAAAGAGCTCAGCTTGTTTCAGTGAGAATCGTGATTGCTTTTTGATATGGCAGCCGCTGAGAGTATTTACACTTCTTCTGACTTTTCGCTGTGTGCTGCTGGAGGCTTTATGCTCCCATCCAGGCATAACTTAACTGATCCAAAACCATTTGTCACATAGCCTGAAAAAAAGAAGACGCTACTGTATGTGGATGAACATTTTGCAATGAATAATTGATTCAGAAATTTAACCTCTTTTCTGTTTGAACTAGCTGCAAGTAGGTGATTTTCATGAATTTGTTTGATATTTGTGACTCTTTTGTGCAAATAAATTCCACTCTGTGAATTGATTGCAAGCTGTTCTAAGTCAGGATCCATTGTGCAAGATTTTCCGCTTGTGTGAATGGCCATTTTATTCAGATGCTTTTATTTCTGTTCCCTAATTGGATGGTCTTGGATTTATAAAACAGTATTGTCTGACCAGGGAAAGGGGGATGAGGGGGACTCTGAATCTTTTAAGCAGAAGGTGAAGAGTTTTGTTTTGTTCTGAACAATTTATGCACCTGCTGAATTAAATTTAAGCACTGTTCCATTATTATAGTCCTATAATGGGCAGGTATAAGATCTGGTCCAGAACTTATTGAAGTCAATCGGAGCTTTTTCATTGACTTCAGTAAGTTTGGGGTCTTTCCACTGACTTTAAAGAAGAGCTGAAATGATTAACTCTGTGGTAACTAGTAATCATTGCATTTGCAGTCATCAATCCACTCTGAGAATGATCGATTACTAAGCGACCAAGCGTTATCCATTTACTAATCAATCAATTAATAATTTTATTGATTTCTGCCATTTACAATGCTACTCCATTGCTATTTTACCATCTGCTCATCAGTGTTACTGACTAATTCCATTTGTCCATAACTCCTTTCCTGTTTACCCCTTGGACCCTGGTTAAAGGATGCCTGATTCAAATTAGGACTGAATCAAGAATTGGTTTTGATTCTTGCAAGAATCTCACACGAATCAAGAACTGTCAGTGAGTTCTTGACAAGATCTTGCTAACGGTTTAAGACCTTGCTAGAATTATTTTTTAAAAAAAAAATGTTATGTGCATGCCCCAAAATGGCCATGGTGGCCATTCTGAGCATGCTCAGACCTTTTGGAAAAGGGCAACTGGTTTGTACATGCAAAGAACCAGCTTCCCTTTTCCAAAATGGCACTGATGCGGTCCATCGGCATCTTGGGAAAGTGCTGTCCATGAACAGAACAGGTGTGGTAGCCATTTGTCACATGTGCAGAGCATTTTTTGTCTGTTTTTTTAGATTCTTTTGTAAATGACGTCAAAAAGAGCCAAATTTTGACTCATTCTCCATCTCAAAAATTTCAAGAGACCCATTCTCAATGAGATTTGCAAGATCTGTGAGAGCAAGTTTCAGCCCTAGTTCCAATCTGCTGGATGAAGCTAGATAGGGATAGAACAGAAATGGGTAGCAAATTTTATACCTGTGGGTAATACCCAACATTTTGGGTAGCTTACTGGATACTTGCTTGCTACCCAAATGCTGAAACAGGAACCTGGCTACCTGAAATACCAGGTATTATCATTACTGAGTTACCAACTTTCTGTTTTTACCTTCCCATTCTGACTTATCTTGTTGCTCTTTTAGTGACTTTCCAATATAGAACAATCAACAGATGTATAGAAATGGACAGAAAAATAGTAAATTGGTAATCGATAAAATGGTACAAAATGGAATAACAATAACCACATAACAGTAATTCAGGTAGCTCATTGAACACAAATTGGGTATCGCTTAGTATCCAATCCACTCAAAGCTATTCAGATACCACAATTTTGATGGATATACCAGTTTTTGTGGGTACCTGTTTCAGCTGGAGTGAGGGGAAATGGATCACTCAATTATAACCTGTTGTGCATTTCTTGTGATTGTTATGTTTGGCTCAATCATATTTGCATTCAAAAGCATCTGTCAAATGGTACCTCCAAAGTAAAAATGGTGGGCTTGATCCCATGCCCCACAAATCATGTGTGCGTGCACAAACCATGCACAAACCATGCGGATCCATGTTGCGGGCACATTGTTCCTAGCAGAAACCATGAGCATAAATGCGCACACACAAGCACATGATCCTCAGGGCATGGGATCACGGCCATTGACTATTGAAATACAAAAGTGACCAAAATAATAAAACAAAGATTTGAAACAACAAACAATTATGGAAGTGAATTCCATATTTCATATTTGCTTTGCTAAAATAGATCCAATTATATCAAATTACTGAAATTTGATATCCATTCTAGCTCTTATTTTCTTAAGGAGGCAGCCATAAAAGAAGAAATTGACAGTAGAAGCAAGCAAATGACAAGTTCAAGTGAGCCGAACTGAAGCTTAACCCCAAAAGGCTTCTACTCACCCATAGCACACCACACATGTCTCACTGCATGCAGTGGAGTTAAAAGGAGGACAGCGGCCACACAAGATATTCCCCCTGATTTGCAGTTGCTGAAAACCTGCTTCTAGTATATTGCCACTGCAAAGGTCCTTTCAGGGAGAATGGTTGACAAAGGACTTCACCAGCTGTGCACCTTCCTTCCTACCCTATATTGGCAGATTTTCACCAGCTAAGAGAATGTGGGAGGTGCATCATTTTAGGAGGTCAACAACCGTTGGTCACTTCAAATCCAAGAGACAGTTGAAATAGAAAAATGACTTTGAGAAGAGAAATGAACAGGAGAAACTGAGGACCCTCTCAACTTCTCTCTACAGCCCTGCTTACAACAAAACACCCAGAATAGAGATTGTACAGGAGTTTGTAACATTGAGGTCGATCACGTGTGCACTTGCGTGCAAACTGCATGCAAGTCCATAGAGGGGACTTTGTGCCACATTGAATCTGTGTGGATCCTACACGGATCCCTCATGGAGGGGTTGGGATTGTGGTCAACGTATACTGAAGATAGTATTGCACTGGAACACACCGCACTATGGACCTTCCTGCAGTGCAACAGGAAGGAAAGATGTGCAATCCCTCAGAGATCATTTAATGTGTATGAAACTGCAAAACATCTGCTGAAAACATCCAAAGTTGCTCAGAAAAGGTAAAAACAGATGTAATAAACATAACATAACATTTTTATTTATAACCCCGGACTCTCTCAGAACGACTTGAGGTGGCTCACAACATCACAAAATACATTTCCGGGTTTCTATCCCACGCAGGGGACGCAGCAAGCAAGGGAGAAATAATACAATTAACAAAATATTACAACAACATCATACAATAATTACCTCCCCCCCCTCAACTAATGACCTCCGTCCCCCAACACCTACACTCAGGCAGTTGGCCCCACAACTAAACCATCTATCCCCTGCTGCCACCAGGGGATAATTATCCAATTCCACTCCTCTCTCACCGAGGGGAGTCTGGTACACCATCTACATCATCAAAAGCAACACTAGCCCCTAACAATGCAGAAATCCCCACCAACCCCACTATGCCCGCAATGATAGCCCCCAGCTATAGCATCCAATAGAATATCCTCTCCCCAAAACCCCCAATAGCCCCGAAGGACCCCAAAGGACCTCACCCTTTGGCCACGGTCCTTCGGCTCACGCAGCCACTGATGTTGCCCTTAAATGGCCCCAGATCCACTTCTTCTGGCAAGCAGGGGAGAGGGAGGGTGATGAAAAAAACAGATGTGATTTGGACCTCTGAGGTCACAGTCCAGGCTTAGGGCTTCCCTACTGACCCAAATTGGGTCAGAGTGGGTGAGCATGTCTGTGCAGCTGCAACTTTCCCAGACTAATCCAGGGGCTGCCATGGACAGCAGACGTGACTGTGCCTTATTGGCCACTATGCCTGCTCATCATGGCAGGGGGCAGGGCTCTGGGATCACAGCATGAGCGGCACCACCTGTACATTTGTTTTGCTCCCAGCCGTGACCAGGATGTGCAGTCAGTGGGACGATCCCCCAGCCACAGTCATGTCAGGTCGGTAGCTGACCTGACCCAGGCCATGTTGTCCAGGATTTTTCACCCCAGGGCAGCCTGTGGATCAGTCCTGCTGACTGAATGTCTGTTTTTACCCCAAGATAGAATCATTACCTGTCATGAAACAAGTATAATAGAGCAAAATATTGTTTATTTTGAAATACATTAGCTACTCCTTTAGAAAAGGATGGCATGGGCCAGATTCCCTCATGTCTTGTGGATACCAGCTTCCTCAAGAACATTTATCACAGTATGACATAAAACATTCCTACAGCTTCTGGGGAATGGCACTGAAAAGCAGTGCATCTATTTTTTCATACATGAAGAAAGGTTTCAAGTTTGTGCTCAAGGGATTTTTTGATAAATGCATCCTCATCATATGCCTTACCCGCACAAATCTTATTGTAGTTGTATACAAATTTCAATGTCCATTTGAGCTGATCACAATGATTGTGCAGTTGTGCAGTTATTTAGAAAGTCATTCTTGCTAAGAAAGAAAGAAAGAAAGAAGCACAGACAGTTTATTTATTTATTTATTTCTGAATTTCTACCCCGCCCCTTCTGTGAACAGCTCGGAGGGAAAGATCTTTATGAGGGAAAGATCTTTAGGGCAGGTATCACTGAACCACATCAAGGGTGTTTTCAGACGTTACGGGGCCGCTTGGTCCCGTACCGAAAACAACCCATTCATCCCCCGCCGGGGTGACCCCGTCACGCCATATCAGACGTGCCGGGGGATCCCGGCGGGGAATCTGGGAGGGTGCAGGGCTGCGCGGCGCAGCGTGTGGCCGCATGGCCCCACCCCCTCCACACTCCCCGCCGCCCGCCCTCTGGGGAGACGGGTGGGTGGCAGGGCCAATGCGGCCTCAGCATCCGTCCGAATTCGCCACAGCCCGGGATCCCGCCAGTGATTCCGGGCCGTGGCGCCCGGCCAGATGTTGTGTTTTTTTTGGTCCCCGCTGGGGATCTCTTTGACCACGCTTTCCGGGACATTCCCCCGGCTAGCTTGGGAAGCATGGTTGAAATTGACCCCATGCGGGTATTGACCGTGGTGAACATCTGGCGGCCGCCAAACGTATGTTCGAGACACAGTGACCACAGGTGGGTATTCACCGTGGTTCACTGTGATCTCGTAACATCTGAAAATACCTCAAGTGTCAGAGGTCCTTCAAAAGGAACGAGATGTAAAGTGTGACTTTTTATTGTTGTTGATTTTATGAGTATTATTTATGTGTATTTATTTATTTATCAATTTATATCCCGCCCCTCCTGAAAACAGCTCGGGGCCGCTAACAATTTTAAAAATATAAAAAATACAAACATATAAGAATTAAAACAATTGGTGATTTCAGATATTACATGGTCCCGATTCACCACAGTGGATTCCCGGCGGGGGTGAACAGATTAACCACCCCCCGTGGTCAAGGAAAGCCCCGAACAGACATGACGGGACTGGGACCACG
>QEPC01007418.1:258338-276318 GCA_003113815.1 Sphenodon punctatus | reverse complement strand
GGGGGTCACGCTGAACATGGAGGTGGTGGGAGGGAGACAGCACCAGCAGCAGACATCACAGGACACCCCAGGGACAGCAGCTGCACCGGCAGCGCAGAGGCACCCCAGAAACGGATAATGGAGAGCAAGGGGAACAGGGGGAAAAGGGGTGGGAAGGGGGGCCAGGGGCATGGGCACACACCCCTGGGGGGGCACCCCACAAGGCCGTTCTGACCTCTAACGAACCGAGACCCCTCCCCCACCCCCTGTCTCCCCAAGACACGGAAAACGGCCCCGGCGGGTGACCCCCCCAGAGCACACCAGGCCAGCCCGGCTGGAGGTGCAGCTGGAAGGGTTGGAGGAGGAGGAGGAGGAGGAGGAGGATGGAGAAGACCCAGCATGGAGAGGAGGGAGGAAGGCATACCACCGAGGGGGCCAGTGGGGGCACAAGGAGACCAGGGACTTTGTTCGGATATGGGGGACCCTCGAGTACCAACTGGAGCTCGCCCTCAACCAGCGCAATGAGCAGCTATACAGGGACATAGTGCAGGACATGGAGGCAGCAGGGCACACCCGGACAGTGGCACAGTGCCAGTTGAAGGCAAAAGAACTGAGGAGGGGGTACAAGGCGATCATGGACAATAACAGGAGGTCTGGGCACAGAGCCCGGACAGCCCCGTACTACGATGCCCTCGACCGCTTCCTCCACATGAAGAGGTCCATAGTGGCCCCGCGACTGGTCAGAAGTGCGGTGGAGCAGGGCAGGGAACGTATGGAGGTACCCCCTCCCCTAGCCACCCCCCTGGTGGACACCAGCTCCAGGGCCCCGGTCCCACAGGAAGACCGGCCCGGGTGCTCCGTATCCTACAGCCCCCCCGGACAGCAGCCCGGAGACTGACATGGGCCAGGCCGGCCAGGGCGAGTCAGAGACAGGGACCCAAACCACACACAGTCGGGGCTCCCTGGGGGAGCACTCCCACACCGAGGGCCCGGCTTCAGAGGACTCCGTGGCAGACACTGATGATGAGTACCCACCCCACGGGGGAGAGACCTCATGCCCATGGGACCATGATCCATTGAGGGGACTGCATGGGCCAGGGAGAGGCCCAGGTGGAGACCTGGGGCCCCCATGACAGGCGGGAGGAGGGCCCAGCCACAGGGCACCCAACAGCACCCCACCACACTGATATACCCCCCCACATCACCCATAGGCCGTGCCCCACCCCGGGACAGCACCCAGGAGAGAAAGGAGGCAACCGCCGAGGAGCCCACCCAGCAGGCTGAGGGAGTAGGTGAGGCATCAGGTCCTGTATGGAGAGCCCACGAGGGTTACCCAAAGGGGTACCTGGGCATGGCGAGGAGGGGGACATGGAACAGGTCCATGGGGGCGGAGGGGCCAGGTCACATGGAAGCGGGCCTGCAGAGCCCCTGGGCAGTATAAGCTCGGGGCCAGGGGCCCATGGCTCGCTGAAGAACAACCTCCTCTACCCACAGGGCAACACCAGCAGCCAGCAGCCCCAGGGTCCGTGCCTCCAGCTGAGCACATGAGGCACTACTGGGCATGGGTCCGCGGGCACAGGGAGGAGCAGGCGGAGGACATAGTCCACTCCTTGGAGGAACAGGGCGAGAGGATGCTCGTGGCCATGGCCCACATGGAGGCGGCCATCGAGTGGTCCCTGGAGCTGGTGGAGGAGCGGGACAGGATGCTCCAGGCCGAGGTGTGCCTGGAGCGGCACCGGGAGCGCAGGGACCGCAGCAGGCAGGAGGAGCTGCTCGGGGGGCTGAGGCAGGACATCCAAGCCATGGTGCAGGATCACGGTCTGAAAATGGACCGGTCCCACGACATTGGAACCTCACTGCTCCTGCATGCCGGCATGATGTGTGCCTATGTCATGGCAGGTGGCCCCCCGGGCACAGTGCCTGCCCAGGCACCCATGGCGGGCCCCTCCATGGCCCTGCAACCTGGCCTGCCCCCAAGCCACCCCCACGCCCCCCGTGGCCACGCATTCACCTCCCTGTGCCCTCTGCCCTCCGTAGGGTGCAGCCGCCGGGGGGGGTATGGAGCCTCACCCCCCGGCCACCCTACCGGGGCCACCCGAACAGGAGCAGGAGGCAGCCCGGGACACCTCTAGCAGCACCGACAGTGGGGGGAGGTGAGCTCTATGAGCTCCATGGCCCTGACTGGGCGCGCTTGGGGCTGTCCCAGGGGCCGCCGGGGATGGGAGGTAGGGGTAGGAGGGGTGGGGAAGCATAGGGGGGGAGGTGGTGGTGGTGGTGGTGGAAGGGCACAACCTGTTAGGAGGGAATGGGTGTCACTGTACACGTGGGTGGTATTAAAGGTGTGTATGGTACAGAGGCTCCTGGTCTTGTATGTGGGAGACAGGGGGTTGGGGCACATGCGGGCGTGCTGGGACCATGCAGGGTATCCCCAGGGGGTGGGCCGGAGCAGTGGCAAACCCCCCCTTCCCAGGCGCTCACAACTGCATGGCCCTCGGCCGCCTGGCAGCGATGTGCCGAAAACAATTCCCCCCATGTGTTTTCGGCACCTTGGCCTTGGAGTGGTGATTAGTTGGTATGTAAGAGCTCCTGTGTTGTGCAGCTGTGCTGGGTCCGCACCCCATGCCTCGCTCTGTTGTGCTACAATGTTGCAGTCAGCAGCCACTTTCCCTGTCCTTGAGACCCCCGGGAGGCCCCTCGGCCCTGGAAGGTGTGCGAGGCTGCAGGAGCTCCTTGCTACTGTTCCCGGGTGCCTGGACCATGGCTGCATGTCCATCCATGGGGCTCCCACTTCTCATCCCCCATGGGGCCCCCGTATCTGGAGCTACACCGAGACCATGTCCCTCTGTGACCTGTGGCGTAGCCCTGCCATGCAGCTGCTCCTGGGCCAGCCGGACAGCCGCTCGGCCGCCTTCGCAAGCCTGAGCTCTGGACTCCACTACCTGGGCCATGAAGTGAGCGCCCAAGATTACCGGCTCCATGCCGAGACCCTGGGGCTGGCCCGGTTCCCTGATGGGCACGTGCTGGTGAATAGGTGTTCGCATGTGCCCTGGTCCGGGGCTGAGACCGTGAGTGCGCTGTGGGTGTGCAGCCTGGCAGCCTTCTCAGAGTGCCTTGTGGATGGGGGCCCCGCCTTGGCCGTGTCCTACTTTGGCAGTGTTTATGGGGCACGTGGGTACCACCACACCCGTGTGGCAGTGTATCACCGGCTTCTGGGGCTGGGGCATCTTCATTGGCCCCCTGCTGCTGCCTGCTGTGTAATGGAGCCTTCCGCGGAGGAGCTGTCAGCACTGGGGTGGGTATGGTCCCGTCCGGATGTCCAGCTGGGGCTGTCTGTGCATGACCCCTTCGAGGCTTACTACCTGATCGCCCATCACATGTCCGAGCTGGGATACCGCTAGGGCTTGATCCATTGGCCCCACCTGGTTCATCGGGCCGGGCACCCTGGGCCTGGGCCCCTTGCTGCCCCCAACGGCTGCCTGTGAGTCCCTGGGTCCCTCCCTGGCCCCCTCGTGTCCTGGGCCATGTGGGCTTGGGCACCTGGCCGTGGGCCTGACCCCGGTGCCGTCCACCACCCTGCTGCCCCTGCCATGCTGCTGTGAGGCCACCGTCCCTGTGTGATGCTGCTCCAGCTGTGTCACTGGGCCCCCTCTGGGCTGCTCTTCTCCTTCCTGGCCTGCTTGTGTGCCCCGGGGGTCCGGGGCCCAAGGACTGCCCCTCCTGAACTCCTTCACTGCTGGGGCCACCCATCCTTGGACCTGCTGTGCTGGACTGCCTCTCCTGGCTGCTGTTCATTTGCCCCTCTGTGGGCTGCCTTGCCTGCATGTGCCTCCTGGGTCCTTCCCGGCCGGTTTCCTGTGACATCTGGACACCCGGTGTGGCATTCGCCTGAGCTGCCGGGCCCCCCCTTTACAGGACTGTGTGCTTGCTGTGGGGGGTGCCCGTGGGGACAGTTCTGCTGTGCGGTGTGCTGTACCTGATGCCGGTGCCCTACCCTCCCCCTGTGCCCGTTCCTCCCATCTTCCTGGTCCTGCATCGCGCACCCCCCCCGCGGAGCCCGGCCTGCCTTCCCATGGGTCTGGTCCCCCTTTCCCCCCCCATCCCCTGTCTGTGCTGTCCTCCATGCCTGCGTGTGTGGGGGGAGGGATTGGGCCGGCATGTGCTGTTGCTGTGGGAGCCCCCAAGTCCCAAGTGTGTGCGTGCGTGTGTGTGCTTGCTGTGTGTGGGACCTGTGCGCTTGTTCTCCGTCTCCCTCTCCCCCCTCCCTTCCCGTTTTCCTGGTGTGGGCATTCCCTTTGTTGCCTTTTGGCTTTGTATGCCCTCAGGCGGCCATGTCTGTGTCCCGCCCCTCCCCAGGGGATTCTGGGTGTGCTTGCCACGGCTGGGGATTGGCGTAACGTCTGTTGCGCTGCCCTGGTCCATGATCTGGTGGTTTCATTCCCATCCGTGGTCCAGGCCCTGTCACATCTGTTCAGGGCTTTCTTTGGCCCTGGGGGGTGGTTGGTGTCTTCACCCCCACCGGGAATCCACTGTGGTGACCCGTCAGCCCGTAACGTCTGAAATCACCCAGAGATGGTCCAGGCCAGAGCTCTGGAAGCGTGGTTGATTTTGACCCCATGTGGGTATTGACCGTGGTGAACATCTGACAGCTGCCAAACAGACATGCAGGCCGCTTTGGCCCCGCCGCGGAATTGACTGTGGTTCACTGTGGTTGAGCGTGATCTTGTAATGTCTGAAATCACCCAATCATAATATTAGAAACCACTAAAACAGGGCTAGGGTAACAGTGTTTTTATGATATTGCAAGCCGCCCCGAGATGCTGTAGGCATGAGGGGGCTGCCAATAAATTTAATGAAATAAATAAATAAATAAATAATGGATTCACATCAAACTTTAGAGGCTATTCTGGTGAGTGCCAATAAATAATTAATCAAACTATCACAGTAACATTAAGAAAAGGTTAAAGAAAAGGATTCAGAAATGTTAATTGCTATTCTGTGCTTTGTTTCAGAAAATGTTGTTTGATGAATAGTATGCCAGGTTTCAAGGGGAGTTGGCCTTCCTGCCTGAGGAAAACCAAAACAAATCATGCCCCACTCCTCCCTATGCACCTTTCTGCATAAATTTCAGTCACATAACACCAAAGTGCTGGTCATGGTGGAAGGACTTCAAACTTCCAGCACCTACATTTTTCTGTAGAAAGCTGTAAATCATGTCTTAGGTGCAAGAGAGGACAAAAATCGCACCGCTGCCATTTTGGCAAGCGGTGGCATACAAATTTAAGGAAGCATTTTAAGTAGTGACAGGAGAACTGAGCATGTACTTTTGTACTGGACAGGTGGAAACAAGATGCTTGACATATAATTGGAGTTCAGGGAACTGGACAAGCACAGCAGGAAACTCCAAGCCAGCTGAGAACACCAATTACAAAAGACAGAGTTATAAGTCTCAAGGGAGGACCCCTTTACAAAGAAGCTGAGGTGGAAGCTGAAGATGCCTCCAGGTTTTGAAGAAACATGCTTCTGAGTCAAGGTGAGAGCAGGGAAGGTCAGTAAGGAGGAGGTTTCAGTAGTCAAAGTGAGAGATGACAAGAACAAGAACTAGAGTTTTTGCAGTGGGAGTAGTGAGAGAGGGATGGATGCAATGCTATGCAGAGAGAAGAACGGCAGGAGCGATAGCAGGTAGGAACGAAGCAACCACGTTAAGCTAGCAGCCAAAGAGCAACATCTGCGTGAATAAGCTGACACACTCTACACTCTCCAAGACGGGCGGAGGAAGCGGAAGGGTCACGGTGAGGGGAGAGCTGAAACCAGGGCAGGATCCCCTGGAGTAGAGCTGCCTGGGCTCTGTGACTTGCGCTACTCATGAGTTAGAGAGGGGACGCATCAGAGCTGACACCTGTGAGAGCCACACCCACTGCACAGCGGAGGAACTGCATACCCATTGGCCGCTGACAGCTTGAGACTCCCCCCTCCCGGCGTATTTGGCTGAGTGGACACCTCGGCGTGCGCGCGGCCTTAGGCGACAGCTGTGGGACGCTGTGCTTGTAATCTGCTAAGCTTTGGGGGTACTGTTACTGTTTTTGTTTATTGCTCCAGATGTATAGAAAACGGCATCGTTCCTGTGCTTCCCCAGCTTTGTTAGATTTACCAAGCCAAAAAGTGTCCAAATTGGATTTATCTTCTGGTAGTTGTTCCCCGACTACAGTCCTCCAGCAGAGGTTGCCCCCAATACATGGAGACATAGTGAGACAGCACCCAGCTAATATGTTTCCCCCTCATTTGCCATCCGTCCTGCCTGAGTTAAGCTCGGGGCTGAAAGATTCTGACCCAATGTATGCGGCAGGGCTACATGATGATCTAGTCATGAGCAATTCCCCACGGGCCCAATGCCATTTAATTGCTAAAACCATCTCTTTACTATTTGGCCATGTGTCTGATATGAGCAATTCCTTATTATGGATTAGATCGAGATTGGATGAATTATTAGTTAAATTGACCCCTATTCAGGAAGAGGGAAGACCACCCGTGGTCTCTAATATTGCTCAGTCTGCTCCCCTGAATATTGGTCTACAGCCCCCCCCAAAGAGGTCTTTTTCCAGGGTGCCCCCCTGTCCTATTCCTGTTACTATAAAGACTGAAAGCCGGCAGATAAGGGAAGATGCTATATGGATTAGGGTCAGACCCCTGCGTTCTGGCATATTCCCCTCTTGGGGCTCTATGGGTGAGGTATCAAACCATCTGGCCTGCCTATTTGGGACCAGTAGAGAAACCATAGGCATAGTTAATGTCCAGCCCTTACGCCAAACCAGGAAGGGCTCTAGTTGTAGAGTTTACTTCCAGTCGAGTTACTGGGTATTCAAATTATTTCTGGCCCGGAAGTTCCTATTGTTAAGGGGCATTTCTATCGACAGGGTTTTTGGCTATAGCCAGCCGACAGAGAGGAAACCCACAGGGGTTACGGATCCCCACCCAATGTTGTCCTCTCCAAATAGCATTGCCTTGGGTAACAGAGTGTTGGGAGCGGCGATGCTTTCTAAGACTGCTCAATTTGGTCCCCGAGGAGAGGAGTGTATGGACACACAGGCCCCTATAGTGGATAACAAGCCAGAAGGTGGTAAGATGGCTCCCCCCAGCAATAATAAGAAAGCTGTCTCGATTCCATTTAATTTGCTGGCACCTTTGGTAGCAGCAGACCCCATGCCGGTGCAGGCTCCGGTAGAGCCCTCTAGTCTTTTGCCTGTTGATAACTCCACTAGCTTGGATCCAGTGCTTCTTGTACATTCCTCTCCTGTGCGGATAGATGCAGCTTTGCAGAGCACAGCTGCTCCTGACCCAGCCCTGCTTAATTTGCTGCCTACAGGGCAGGAACAGGAGATGGCCCAGGATGGGGCCACTCAGATAGAATCTATATCAAGAGATCCTTTGGTTACCAATCTTGGGAAGGGGCCTATGCCGAAGGCAAGTGCCTCGCTGGTGGAGATGCAGCCCTCTCTGGAAGGAGATACTTTATGTGCCAGTGTAGGGGAAGAGGGTACCTCTTTGCCCCAGCAGATTTCAGAGCTCTCCAGGTCAGTACCTCTTCCCCCATGCTTGCCTCCAGTAGGAAATTGTCATCATCAGAGCCAGGTTGTGGAGGGTAAAACTTCAGTGCAGCAGACATCTATGTTGGACTATTACCCTCGTGTTGCCATTGGTACCCAGGATGTTCAGTTGCCACAGCATCTTGTAGATTGACATGAGGGTATGTCTGAGGGGTTTAGGGGTCGAGGCAGCTATGTGAGCTCTGCTAGTCTCTTACCAGATACTATGTCTCAACCTCCTCTTGACCGGAATTCTCGAGTTGCCCCCAGTCAACTGCCTATTGGCCATGTTAGACCACTTAAATTCCTTTCATGGAATATTTCTGGCCTTGGAGCCAGGGGAATAGACCCGGATCTTGTATTGTTTTTTTGGAAATTTGATTTTATTTTACTTCAGGAAACATGGCTGAGGGATATTTCGGTATCCCCAATCCATGGTTTTCAGATTTATTTGTCTCCAGGCTCCAAGGTGGGCTCTAAGGGGAGATGTTCAGGTGGCTTGGCCTTTTTGCTATCTGAAACACTAGGTGGGACATTTAAAATCATACCGCAGCCGTGCATTAATTTTTTTGTAGGCTTGTGGACCTCCCCTAGTGGGGTTTCAATCCTGGCCATTAACTTGTATATTCCGCCGGTCGCATCTAAATATTATAACAAAGAGGTTTGGAATCAGCTGGGGGAGTTGTTGGGCTCTTTGGATGAACAATTCCCTGATGCTATTCTGATACTAGCAGGGGACTGGAATGCCAGGTTGGGTGCCCTCCACAATACGGAATCAGATTGTCTTTTAGATAGTTATGATTGGGTCGCAAATAGAAGTTCGAGAGACTTGGAAGGCAATGATGCAGGTATACATATGTTTGAACTTTTGCAGACCCACTCATTAATGGTACTCAATGGTCAGGGACGTTTGGATTTGGAGGGTGACTTCTCTTTTCTTAATTTCAATGGTCGCAGTATAATCGATTATATAGTGGTGCGTATTTTGCAAAGGTTTAACTTTGCAGACTTCGCTTTAATCCCAAGGCTGGAGAGTGACCACCGAGCCCTAACGGTATTGATTAGTGCTTATAATGTCCGCGATTCTTGTTGTTGTGGGCAAGAAGCCGTCGGTTTGGAGGGGTATAGGACTCGGGTACGATGGAACCATAACATTTATATGCAGGTGTGCGGAATCTTGTCCTCCCAAGCAATGTGTTCTATATATACCCTTTTCTTGGGGGAGGACACCCAAGATATGGGGGTGCTTGACTATTTGTATGACACTATTATTACCACTGTTGGGATCCAGGTTCTTTCTCAACCAAGCAGACCCCAAAAGATCAGAGGAGCCCCCTGGTTTGATTCTGAATGTAAGAGGATGAAGTACGATTTGCTACAAGCAAAGCGGGCGTGGGTTAATAACCCAAGTGCTAACGCTATACTTCAATTCCAAGGAATTAGACGTAGTTATAAATCACTTATAGCTGGGAAAAAATTAGCTTATGCAGAACGGATTTGGGCTAAATTGAAGACAGCAGTGCTGACTAGGAACTCCAGGGATTTTTGGGCCCTGATTAGGGGCAAAATTAGTGTATCACCTACTCTCGGGCAGAACCACATTGAGGAGGATGTGTGGGTCACCTTTTTTCAAGATCTTTTCAGCCCAGAAGCTGATGCAATCGAAGCAGGCACCTTAGAGATGCTGTCTTCTCTGCAGACCCACTCTAAACAACTAGATCTTGTGAGAGTTGATCCTGTGGAGGTGTTGTCCCTAATAGGCACATTGAAGTATAACAAGGCGCCGGGTAGAGACTTTATTATCTCGGAGGTTCTGAATACATTTCCTTTGTGGTGGGCTAACATTTTGGCCAAATATTTTTCGCACATTAACCAAACTCTCCAGGTTCCCAGAGGTTGGGGTGCCAGTGTGATCGTACCCATCTTCAAGAAGGGGAATGTGCTGGACCCGTGCTGTTATCGGCCTATTAGTTTGCTCCCAATTATAGGGAAGCTGTATTCCAAAGTTTTATTAGGCCATCTGGAGGCTTGGGCCTTGAAGGAAAACCTAATCCCACAGGAACAGGCGGGTTTTAGGAAAAACTTGTCCATCGTGGACAATGTTTATGTACTTCAGCATTTAATATCAAAATATACAAGAATAAGATCGGGATCCTTGTTCTTGGCCTTTATTGATTTTCGTAAGGCGTTTGATTCGATTTCTCGCCTTCGGCTCTGGAAAAAGCTGCTGGATTGGGGCATAGATGAACACCTTCTTTCTTTGCTCATCTATGTCCATTCCAACAATACAGCTACGGTCAGGATGGGGACTGACGGTAGACAGTCCCGTTCATTCAAGGTGGTAAGGGGGGTCAGACAAGGATGTGTTCTGGCCCCCCTGCTTTTTAACCTCTACCTTGGTGATCTTCCTGAAAGCTTTTCCTTGGAGTTTGCTCATCCCCCAAAGATACGATCAAGACCTACCAATATTCTACTGTATGCGGACGATTTGGTTCTAATGTCCCAAACGAGGAGAGGCCTTCTATACCAGCTTAGGGGTCTGGTGGAGTACTGTACGGTAAATGAGTTAAATCTTAATCCCCTTAAATCCCAAGTCATGGTTCTGGGGAAGAAGAGATCTCCCAGTATTTCTTGGCCTGCAGGGAATGAGTCACTTAGACAAGTGGACTCTTATGTGTACCTGGGGGTTATGCTCTCCCAAAATGGCTCATGGGGTAAACACAGGAAGTGTATAGCACTAAAAGCCAGTATTGCAGCTAGAGGGATCCTAAAGCTGGCCATGGATTCCTCAGGCATAGCAATTTCCACTGTCTTGGGTGTGTACAGAACTAAAATTCAATCCTTACTGACTTTTGGAGCAGAAGTAATCCCAGATGGAGATTGCCAAGCTCTGGAAGTGGTCCAGAACAGATTTCTAAGGAGTGTCTTGAGAGTCCCCCAAGCAATCCCTGCAGCTGTAATCCGTGCAGAAACAGGGACTACAGATATTTCCTCCTTATGCAAATTACAATTACTTAGGTTTTGGATTAAGTTGTTCCATCAGGATGAAAGTTCTCTTGCATCCATGTGCCTGAAGGAAGAGTTGGAATATACTGGAACAGGGAGTTATCCCTGGCTCTCCTGGATAGCTGGATGTTTGAGGGAGCTCGGATTTTCTTTTTTGTTCCTTCGGGATAAAACCCCTGCCTGTCAAAGATCCATGATTCGGCAAAGGACCTTAGATACAGCAAAACAAAACGATCTCGCTAAACTCCCTTCTTGGAAGGTCTCTCCATACTATCATCTGGCTAAAACTACACATCTTTTTGAGTGCTATTTAGACAAACTGGTTAATCCAGCCCTGCGTAGGGCGTTTACCAGCTTGCGCTTTCAGTTATTCCCCTCTGCTATTCTTGAGGGGAGATATGCAAAGGTTCCCCGTGAACTTCGAGTTTGTCCCTGTAATGCCCAGGAAATAGAGGATCTGCCCCATTTTTTATTTCACTGTCCTTTGTATCAGAATCTCAGGGCTGTATGGCTTGAGCCAATGTGGGGGCCTTTCGTCCATATGCCAGACCCAGCGGGGATAGTAGCCTTACTTTCCCCTCTTGATGATGAGAATATGAAGACGATGGCACTTTTTACGCTACTGGCCATGAAAGAAAGAGTGAAATGGGTAGAGTGAAGTTCTTGTTTGGACTTACTGTTTTCTTGAGTCCAGATCCCTGGGATGATTATTATTATGATATATAATTGTAATTGAAATTGGATTTGTCTCTTTGACTCTTTGCTGGTTGGCAGGATAATATTGTGTTTAGCAGCTATTAGTTATGTATTTTAATTGGGTTGTTTTGTATTTGTATTTGCTTTATGTTTGTATTTGACTTTGGTTGTTTTTATTGTTGTTGTTTGTTTAAGGCTATGGCGGAAGCTAATGCCGTAATAAATTCATTTACATTATGCGGAGAGAAGCAACAGACCTTGACAACAAACTAAACCTGAGGTGCAAAGCAGAGAGAGAAGTCAAAGACAAATCCCAGGATACAGTCCTAAGAGATGGACTGGATGGTGAAACCGTTAATAGAAATAGAGAGGGAAGAGAAGGGTTGACCTTACCACAGGGTAACACTGGGCCATTGCCCTGGGCCCTGATTTTTCTGGAGCCCCTGTTTTCATCAGGGCAGGGTGTGGGGGCTCCGCTCCGTCCCAGGGTGGTCTGAGACATGACCACCCTAGGGTCCTGGGGAGGGTGCCTCCAGGAGCCCTGCAATTTATCTTCACCTTAGGCCCCACAATTTCTAAAGGCAGCCCTGGGAAAAAGGAAGGTTTAGGGGTGCAAGATGAGAAGTTCAATCTTTGACATATTAAGCTTGAGCTGATGGTGAGCCATTCATCAAAGTGGAGATGTCATGAGAGACAGTTGGTGATATGAGATTGAGTGGAGGAGGAGGTGAGAGGCGTAGAGAGATAGAGGGTGTTTTTAAATGAGCAAGTCTTGAGGGTGGGTGGGTCTGTGTCCACTGAGTGGCATAGCTGTGGAGTGCCCATGCATGTGGAGTGAGTGGGGAGGGATTCTAACAGGAGGCTTCCTGGGTGACCATCACGCCCACTCAGGCAGACTCCTTGTACTCCCTCCACTATGGACCAGTCATGCATAGGAGCAGCCATTTCCCCTCCTCCCACTACTTGGCATTACCCTCCACCCCAATCCTTGCCCAACTGTCCACCCTCTACCATGACACACAGCCTTGGACACCCTGGAAACATGAAGCTGCAGCAGCCATTAACCCCTTCCTGCCCAGGAGATGGTGCAGCTGCTGCAGCTACTGACAGTCCTAGGCTACAATGGAGGTGCATATTACTGGGCAGGACACATAGGAAGCTTCTGCCTGAGCTGCTCTTCTCTTGTGCATCACAAGGGGGGCTTGTTATGCTTTGAGCCAACTCAGTGCTGTATTGCGTACATGTGTCCTCTAAGAGCCCCACAGGGAGCTCCCGGCAGGGCTGTGGTAGGGATTGGGGAGGCGGATGGGCTGCAGACATGTCTGTTGGTATGGGTGGGAGTAATGGTTCATACAGGCAGGGGATGCGTGGGTGTTTGTCCCCATGCACTGTTTTGACTTGGCCTTCATGGTGCACTCCAGCTTTTTTGCTAGTGCCCATGAGTGGACGGTGCATGGGCCACAGGAGTGCGCTTCCCCATGCTCCACCTTCAAAAAAGCAGTTGGATGCGTGGTTAATAGGTGGCCATCCGTGGTAGCGCCTCATTAGAAAATGCCCAGAGCTTAGCATCATCAGCATATAGGTAAAACTGTATGTGCATGGACAATCAGAAGCAGGACTGTGCGTTCAGGTTTTGATAAAACCCAAATAAAATCAAACAAGCCCTTTTCTACTTCCATATTTGAAATGCAAATACTAAGTCTGTGTATTTGGGTTTTGACTGAGCCTAATATTTCCTCAAAAATGTAATATCTGAGGTGTTGAACTGCAGTACATATTCAGCTTAGAGCTGGGCTACTCTCTGACTCTTAGGCCACTTTTACATGAGCAGCAGGATGCAGCATGTTGAAGAATGCACTTCCTGAAAAGCCCCACGGAGTTCGTTTACACACACGAGAAGTAGCCGGCCGCCATAGGAAATGCGGCTCGCGCAGTCTCTTTGAAGCTGCATTTGAGAAACCCCAATGTTGAGGCTTCCCAAATGTGACTTTAAAAAGACCGTGCAAGCTGCAATTCCTATGGCTTCTAGCTGCTTGCACCCCGCAGGGCTTTTCAGGAAGTGCGTTCTTTGATGCACTGCATCCTGCCACTCATGTAAAAGGGGCCTCAGACTCTCCTGCTCTGGGAGCCTGTAGTGAGACCTCATCAACTGCAGCAGCTGCGCTGTCTCAGAACAGCAGTCTCCAGCACAAGGACTGAACGTCAGTTTTTGCTTTCTCATGTTTCTCGACAAGAACCACAATCTTGTCTCATTCTTGCAAATGTGAATGAGATGAGAATCAGCTGAATTATCACTGAGAAAACAGACTATCCAGTGCTGATGTAGGGAGAGAGGGAGGAGGAAGCCCATCTGGAAACAGGGAGAAGTACTGTAGTTGAATTGCACATGCTTATCCATGTGATTACCTTGTCTGTAGCTGGAAACAGATGGGAGGGAAGAGCTGAAGGGAAGAGGTGAGCTAAGCACAGCTTTTCAGCATTCTATTGGATGTTCAGACTCCTGTTAGCCAATAGAATGCTCAAAATCTGCCCCCTCTATCCTGATCTTCCCCTTCCCATCTGGAAGGGAAGAGGTGGCCTCAACACAAATTTTCAGCATTTTTTTGGTGGTTACTGGTAACTGACTTTTACTAGTCAATAAAATGCTAAGATATCAGCTGAGTCTGGCCCGCCTTCCTTCTCTCCCCCTCCCATTTCTGTCATCAGAAAGTTTTCCCCACTGAAACAGCTGCCAGACCCAGACAAGGTAAGAATGAAAATGGGGCAGGGAACAGAGTAGCTTCCTCCTCCCTCCCCCCTTAAATTTCTCTAGGCTGAGACACCAACCTGGGGTGAGAGTGGGGGGGACAGGGGAGCGAGAAATATCATGAGACCCCAAATCAGAGTTGAGATGTCTGCAAGATCTCAACCCTGATTCTTTATTCTTACAAGATTTTCACAAGAATAAAATCTATTCACATTTCAGCTGTATTCAGAACTTCAACCAGGCCGAGTCCAGTCCAGCCCAGTCCAGTGATGCCCAACCAAGCCAGGGAGAAATGGTGAGTCTTTGGCAGCCTCATTTCCCCTTTTCACAGACCAGTGACCCTCTCCCTCTTAGCCAATCCCATGTCCCATTCCCACCTAGGAATTTCCACAAGCCAATGACTCCCCTCTGAGCCAGAAACCACTCCCCGTAAGCCAAAACAATGTTTCATTCTCCCTCTCTAAGTCAGCAACCCCTCCCTGTCCCATTTCCCCTTCCCAAGCCAGAAATCTCTCTTGGGCCTAGTCTCATGCCTCATTCCCCCCAAGCCAGTGATGCTTGCAAGTCAGACCCTGCCTCCTTCTCCCAACCCCAAGTCAACAACTCCCCCCATGAGCCAGCCACATGTTCCATTAACCCCACTCGCAAGCCAGCTGCATGCCTCTTTCTTCCTCAAACCATTAATCCCCCTGAGACAGACTCATGGCCTATCTACTCTACCCAAGTTAACAGCCTCCACAGTCTCCACGAAGCTGGCTATATTCTACAGCCTCCCCAAAATCCCTTTTAAAATTGGTAGCAGAGTTAACAGCAATTTTGACTGCATTTTCCTTTCCTTATAAGCCTGTCAAAATGGCAGAGCCTCACAGCACTTCTGCGCCAAAATAACCCATATGTAGGGACCTGTGTCTGTCCACTGTGAGTGTATTTCCTAGACTGGCAACAATGGGGAAAACAGGTAAAATACAAATATAAATAAATGCAAATACTAAAACTACAGATAGAAATACAGGTGCAAATGCAAATTATTTAGTCCCATGCCCAGCCATATTCAGAAGTCTAACTAAAGTCAATACACAGAGCAGTTTTTCTCTGCTTAAATGCCAATAAGTATATGTTGTATGCTTCAGTCTATGTGGTACTTTTAATTATTATTTTGAGAAGTATGATGTCCAACAGTGGTTGGAATCTCATGTTGTGGAAAACGTTTATATTAAAAATGTTTATAATCTCAAGTATTTGCATAATTTACTCTGCTTTTAGAAACTGGGTGTTTAACTTGCAGAATCGGGGTGCTCACGTGAATGCATGGCCCCTTGAATGTACCCCACCGACTGGTCTTTTCAGTGGCATCGGGGCCATACCTGTGCTTTCAAAAGTGTTCAGATAGGAATCTGTGTATTATTATTATTAAAATTATAATCATTCAAATATGAGCGATTACTGGGTGAATTTCTTCTTCCTCAAAGATTGCAGGAGTAGGGGACAACCAACCTGCAAGGGAACCTCTAGTCTGTCATTTTATCCACTGTACAACAATTAAAAGTAAATGAAGCACTGAAGTAAACACACACACACACACACACACACACATTTCTGTAACTTGGGTTTCATATGTACTATACCCCTTTTTTCTGGCTACTCCGTTAACTCCATCCTCATTTTCATCCTTAGATGCTAATCCAGGATACACTTTCTTAAATCTTGGGCATATTGCATTCTGGACTTTTTGTCCCATGTGGGTATTATGGATATGCTGTGTTGGCCTGGGCATGGATACAAGATGATGGTGGGTCATGAAGTGGGTTGTGGTCCCCGAGGGAAGACATGTACTTGGTAGACTACAAATGTCTTGCTAGGCATGCAGAAACTGCAAATACTGCAACTGGATGGCACCACTAGATGATATGGTAAACACAGCAGCTGCAGTATTTGTTACCTATGTTTGGCTGCTGCTTTCCAGCAACAGACAGGAACTGCTACTACTGTTTTCTTAATATACATTTGAAAACAGTAGTGGCAGAGGGGTCATGATAGAGGTTTATAAAATCTTGAGTGGTGTGGAACGAGTAGATAGGGAACAGTTATTTAGCCTCTCAAATAGTACTGGAACTAGGGGACACTACATGAAACTAGCTGCTGGCAGATTTAAAACAAATAAAAGGAAGTACTTTTTCACTCAACGCATAATTAACTTATGAAATTTGTTGCCAGAGGATGTTGTCAAGGCCAGTAGTATAGCTGGGTTTTAAAAAGGCCTGGATAAGTTCTTGGAGAGTAGGTCCATTAATGGCTATTAACCAAGTAGCTTATGGGATGAACCTCTTACTGTCAGGCACTGGGAATGAACAACGGGGAATCAGGGCCATCCCTGCCACTAGGCAGACCTAGGCGGCTGCCTAGAGAAGCAGATTGGGGAGAGCAGCGGGAGGCAGGAACCTTTTTTTAAAAAAACCCACTTCCACGTGCCTGCATTGCTTAACTTGTGGCCGTGTGGGAATTATGGAAGACAGGTGTACTGCACCTGCATCGGCATGTTCAGTCTCTTCAAGTACTGCAGTGGCAGTGGCGGACCGGTGCACAAGGCAGACAGAAGTGCGAAGCCACTGGCGGGATTCTTTTCGAAGAACGACTGTCTGGAGAACTTGGAGAGGTCTCTCTCTAAGGCTGAGCTACTGCTGAGGTGCCTGTCAGCTCAGAGAGAGAGAGTGTGTCTTGTGTGAGTCACTTGACTCACTAGTGTGTGGGTCCACTTTATGGAGGAGAGCTCAGCTTCCCTCACCTCCCCCCCTCATGGCGCAGTACCGGCGCAGCAACCTCAACCCGACCAGATTGACCGACCCAACCAACAAGACACAACAGACCAGCACCCAGTGTCTGTGACCAGTGGCTGGGATGGAAAGGACTACCCCAATCCAACAGAAGCAGCAGCAGGTGATTCCCCATGCCGTGCTGTGCTTATGGTGGGAGCCGGGTGGGAGGAGGGAGGGCCGGGCGGGTGCGAAATGGTTGTTTGGTTAAGGGAACATGGGCCACAATGATTCCCCTGCTGCAGACAAGGGGAAGGGGGGTGTTGAAAAACTTGAAGAAGTGCTGAGATAGACAGGGCTGGGAGGGCTCCCCATTCACTGAACACCACTGCCCCCTAGTAATAGCTCCTCTCCCTGTAAATGACCTGGGGGTGAGTGATAATAATTTTTTTAACACATTTTTAGAAAACGTAGTTATTTGTTACTTTATACATTCAGTGTAGATATGCATTTATTTACATGACTGCAGTGTGGTACATGTTTATTGTTTCTTGATACTGACAGCCAACCTCGGTATAAAAACTTATAATGCAGCAATTATAAAAAGGTCTTTAAGCATATTGTATGTTGATTCTTCTGTCTCATTGTCTGTTTAGCATGTCCGACTTGTAATATTTGTAAACTAACATTTTGATGGCGGTGGGCACCCCTACATACCCCATACCATCACTTTCTGGGGGGCGGGGGGTGCCAAACTTTGTCTTCGTCTAGAGCAGCAAAATGTCTTGGGATGGCCCTGCGGGAAATGGTTTGCCCATTGTGACTGTTGGTTCTTCTCCCAGGCGATTGAGATTGGCCACTGTTGGAGGACAGAATGCTGGGCTTGATGGACCATTGGTCTGACTCAGTATGGCACTTTTTATGTTCTTACATTTCTGGTACACTGGGCAGAGAATTGCTGATTTCTTAACGCAACCTGGGACCAAGCTTTGCATTCAGACTCCACTTCTGATGTCACTGTTGGGTTGAGGAAATCCTTCCAAATACTGAAGTAGCGAACAGCTGTAGCCAAAGCTGCCCGCCCGCCCCCAGAAGCCCCGCCCGCCCCCAGAAGCCCCCAGAAGCCATTGCGGCAGGGCTCATTCATCCCCTGCAGGTGAGCGAGGCTCCACCCCCTGGGAGGGCTCAGCCCAAGCCACAGGCCAAAGCTGCCCGCCCGCCCC
>QEPC01007418.1:185213-249448 GCA_003113815.1 Sphenodon punctatus | reverse complement strand
CCCCCTCCTGTGCTGTCACCCCCTCCACCACCACCGCCACCGCCTGTGCCCCTGCCTCCCCCTCCTCCTCGCCCCTCGCTCTCTCCTCCGCCACCACTCTCTTCCTCCTCCTCCCTCCTTGCTCCATCCCGCCATGTTCACCAGCCGCTTTTTCCCCTTTAAATCTCCCTCCGGTGAGTGTGTTGATGCCGGTTGCCTGGCAGCGACGTCACGCTCATTGCCCACGCCTGGGGATGATTTCCTTTGATCCCGGGTGGCAGCTGGCATCCAGACGTGACTTTTGGTTGATCACGGGTGGGGATATCATTCACCATGCGTCCACGGGAATTGGTTCGGCTAGCCCGGGAAGCGTGGTTGGAATTGGCCCCGCGCGGGTGTTCAGCGTGGTGAACATCTGGCGGCCGCCGAACAGACATTCACGCCACCTTGGCCCCGCCATGGAGTTCACCGTGGTTCACTGTGGTTCAGCGTGATCTCGTCACGTCTGAAATCACCCAAAGTGACAAAGTGCTGAATACCCAACTACCAAATTACCAAAGTGACAGATTTTGCTATGGGACCTAATATGAATACAGGTATTGGCTTTGGAAAATCTAAAGTGTATTTGTGAATTTATGAAAGTATATTCACTTTGACACTAGTTTGGGAATGAAGAGTTCCAGAGATAACATAACATGTGAAGGAGTCCCATGTGTTCTGTGTATACATGGGAAACAGACTGCTAACATTTATACAAAAAAGCACTGGGGTCAGAACCAAAGTTAATATTTAAACAGTGAAGAAAACCCATTATTAAAAATGGTATCCTTGTCCCCTTCAAACAGAATTATCTAGTCTTAAAAATCAAAAGTTGTCTTTTTTATCATCTATATTGTAATGGAAGAGAGGAATCTCTCAGTGCTTTCTTTTTCATCTGTCTAAAGTTAACAGGTGATTCCCTCTGGCTTGCTTTTATTTTTCATGTGTATGACATTGAGATTTACCTTTTGTTTTTTCATGTTTTCCTCTGATGTGGAAAGACAGAGGTGACTTGGTTCCACAGGCCTTCAAGATATCAGTTTTTGCATCTCACAGTTCAAGCACACTCAATTACTAAACGTTAATTTAGGATGCAGTCAATGTGATTTTAAAATAATTTTAGTTTACTCAGCACTGCACTTAGAAAACTTCATGCAGAGAGAGTAGGATTTATTTTTTTAAAAACCACAAAACCTTTAACCATTTTAAAAAGAAGATTTATTTACTCACCAATAATTTATATTCAGGGGGGAAAAGCTCTTTATGAAATCCTTCATTGTTTGATCATAATTTCTTGGTACAGCAAAACTCAAAGGCATCTTGTTTTACTTTGGAAATTGCCTACATTCCCTTACATAGTGCATTTACCATTTCTATTACTTTTCCATCAGCCAAAAGCCAGTCTGACTTTTTAAGCATAAAAAAATAACTGCTTAGTAGTGTATCCCCCTTCTCTCTACATTTTTGTGCAATTCCAGATACTTATTGCATGTGTGGAAAATGAACAAATGGAGCTTTTCAGACCCTCTTATTTTGTAACTCGGATTTCTCAGAGTGTCTGTAACCTCAGTTTATTTGGAGGAAAAATTATTGCTACTGAATTACAGGTTACAAAATATTAAATTATAAGTTATAGGCTATGTTCTGGTTTACAAATCGAAGAACTAAACATTTCAGGTCAGTATAATATCAGGGCTTTGGGTAGGAATGTTGCACACAAAAGAAACTGTTCTTTGGAGAATTATGCATTACTAGGCAATAGAAATTGACAGAGAGAATACTTAATTATCCAGTTTTCCAGGTACAGTGAAGAAACCAGATCATGTAAGAAGATTCCTACCTCTCACCCAAGTTAAAAAAATCCCCGTGGAACAAAAGGAAGTGAACAGTGGGAGCAGCTTGTCTACTTTCCGCATGTTCAAATATTTTAATTTACTCACTTCATGCTGGGAAAGAGAAAGAAATGTGTATGTAAGAGTTTCATTATCAGCACACAATCTGTTGCTAAGTTATGGAAGCTTACAAGCATTTAAAATACATCTCAAGGGCAATTGTGAGTAGTACAGTCAATATCTCAAGCAGATGTCTGCTCAATAATTGATTATGCATTATTGTATAACCAATCTATGGGAATGTGAGAACAAGTGGTTGGAAGATTCTCAGTATGAAACTGTAAAATGAAAACAAACAGTAACCTACTGCCTTGAGAGGAACAAAATCCAAGCAAAAAATGGGTGCCTGCCCACATAACCACATTACAGGAGGAGGGAAACTTAAGAGAGACAAACTTACAGCAGGGAAATTTACCTTTTTTTCTGAATATGGGTGCAGGGGGTAAAAGCATCATTGGGCGATTCTCACATTGGTTTCAATCATGGATGCCAAGGCTCTAAATCCCACCCTGTCATCCGTGATTGAAAACAACAAGAGAATCAACCAATGACACTTTTAACACACACCCTCCCCCCCCCCCCTTGCTGGGTACCCAGGTTTGGAGCAAGTTTCCCTGCTGTAAGTTTGTCTCTTTTAAGTTTTCCCCCCCTCCTGTAACGTGGAAAAACACCCTATATCTTAAATATTGAAATGGTTTGAAGCTTACACTCTCTGACTCCAAGGTTAAATAGTTGGATGGAGCTTGTGTTTATCCGAAATATTATCAGACAAATATTTAGCAACAAATGTCGTGCTTGGTTACAGGCATACATTTTCTACTCCCATAATAGAAAGCAGACATTTATTGCTCATTAGGGCATTGTTTGAAAGGCATGCTGTGCCTCTTTCAAATTTTAGTTCTTCGAATTAGGGAAACCTGTCCTAAGACTAAAAATACAGATGGGCACACAGCCAGGGGTGGTGCGCATTGCAGGGCACCAGGAGCATTGCCCTTCCTGGCCTGATCCCCCTCTGCACACTCTTCATGCTTTTAAAAAGAAAGAAAGAGAGAGAGAGAAAAAAAACTCACTGAGTCCCAAAGGCATGGGGGGGGATGGTAGGGATGTGCGAGCCCCCATGGGTTCAGGGTTCAGCCTGTTCAGCCTGTTTGGTGGTGCCGGGGCTCTGGCCCTGGGTCTGGCAGTGGCAGTGGAAGTGGGTCTGGTGACGGTGGCGCTCTGGAGTGCTTCAGGCCACTACTAGGCCTTCCGGGTCAAACCAGATGTCCTAGTAGCAGCCTGAAGCGCTCCGGAGTGCTGATGCCACCACCGGCCCCGCTGGACTCATCGTTGCTGCTGCTGCTGCTGCTTAGCCCAGACCCTGAACCACCTGGTGGTGCAGGGGACCTGGACCTGGGTCCAGTGGCAGAAGTGGTGGTGGGTCCAGCAGCGGTGCTCCAGAGTGCTTCAGGCCGCTACTAGACCTTCTGGTTTGACCCAGAAGGTCTAGTAGCAGCCTGAAGTGCTCCAGAGCACCACTGCGCCAGACCTGCCACCATTGCCACCACCACTGCTGCCACCGCTGGAGCCCTGGCATCACCAGGTAGGGCAATCCCTGGGGTGGGGTTAAAAAAAATTCCTGGGCAGGGTGGGGGGGAGGTGCTCCCTGGTACCCCTTCCACCCATGCAGCCTGGAGGGGGAGGGAAAACTGGGTTCCTCCCTGCCCCTGCCCCCCTTCCAAATGCATTTGGAACCCAAACTTTGTTTGGTCAGTTCAGATGGGGGTCAGGTCATATTCAGGGTGTTCGCAAATGGGCTGAACACCCCGAGTTCTTGCCGAACACTGAACTTCTGAACCGCATTCGCACATCCCGGGGGGGGGGGGAGGGCGGGAGGAGCCAGCAATCCACTCCAGACTTGCTCCAAGTACTCCAGTTCAGCAATCAGCTGAGTGCTCAGTGTTGTTGTTCTGTCTCCCTGGGCACATGTTCAGGCAGGAGCTGAGGGAGTGGAGGGAGCCTGCTCTAAGGAGTCCCTTAAGGGACAAAACTTTACAAAAGTGATTTGGGCAGCTGGACTTAGAGCCCATGCTGCCTCAATGGGGAAAAGCACTTTGCTTTTCCCATTAGTGGGGGCAGTGTTCCACAGAGCCCTATGGACTGCTGTGCAAGACACTTTGTTGACTGGAGACTCAAACACTCAGGCAGTGTGTGCCTGCACAACTGCTACTGCTGGTCAGGGTAGGCACCTGTACCCCAACCCCTAGGGTGGGGTTAAAAGAGAGCTCTCCTGTTAGCATGCTGGTGATATCCACCATTTTGATGGAGATAGAGTACTGTCTGGCCAGCCTGTTTGTGGCTTTGTTACACCGCGCTGCTGCTGGACCTGCATCAGACACATCTCCATTGGTGAGTTAGTTATTTTTAGTTATTTTGATGCTAAACACTGGTGAAAAAGAGGCCTTGAGGGCTTCTGGGGGAGAGAATGGGGCTTCTGGGGGCTGCGGGGGGGGAGAAAATGGGGTTTCTGGGGCTGCATGGGGGGGAGAAAATGGGGTTTCTGGGGCTGCATGGGGAGAGAGAATGGTACTTCTGGGGGCTGCATGGGGGGATAGAATGGGGCTTCTGGGAGACTGATGAAAATGGGGCTTGGGTTAAGGGGGCTGCTGGTGAAAATGGGGTTTCAACAGAGGTGTAACAGTGAAGCACGTTTTGGAGGACAAGTGGAATTCCTCGCTGCTGCTCTTGTGTCATGCTAAGACTTCACATAATACGGTTCAGTTGGTTTAAGATCTGGTTTGCTTTTGCTTGTTCTGTGTTTGTATTTGCATGTGCGCTGCTAGTTTCCCCCACTCCTCTCCCAAACCCCTCAATCATGTGCAAAGGCTGTGGCCATTTTCTGGTGCCCCCACTGGCCATGGCTACTTTTTGTTAAAATTGGTCTCTTTCTTGACTGTTTTTGATGTAAACTGTCTGCTGTCTGCTTTCTGCTTTACTGGTGGGGGACCTGAGGGCTTGGATGGAAGGGTTTCTAATCTTTGCTGAAATGTTGCTTGCATTTTAAAATGCCCCCACCCTTTGCAGTTTGATGGGATGTTGTGGCAGGCTTTTTCACTAATGGCTAGTCCTTTCACGAATGCTCCGTGTTTAGTTTCAGTAGTAACTACCTCTTACATTGCAACAGAGCTGTGTAGCATGTTTTGGGAACAAGTGGAAATCCCCACTGCTGCTTGTGCTTTTATGGTGTGCTAAGGACTTCACATAACATTGTTGCCTTAAGATGATTTGCTTTGCTTGCTCTGTGTTTGCATGATGCATTGCTGATTTCCTTCTCCCCATCCAAGCATAAGTTGAGAGGCCATTTTGTAAATGTGTGGGTTTACTGGTCATGACTACTCTTTTTTTAAAATAGTCCCTTCACTGTTTCACTGCTGCTCCCTGCTGGAAATTAGTTTCTGGCCTCTCTGCTTGTGACTGTGTGATTTTGAGCATCTTGCCTGGGGTTTTTGTTGAGAAACAGAAATGCATTGTTTAAATTTTGATGGGGCTGATTTGGTGGCAACAGAGGCCTGTACCTGGCCAAACTTTTTTAAAAGGCCTGTATGCTTGGACAGGCATTTGACTGACAGGGATACGATGTAGGTACTGGGGATACTTGTCTGGATGGGCCTGGTTTAGTGGCAATATAGCTCTGAAACTGGCCAAACTTTTTTTAAAAGGCCTGTTTGCTTGGACAGGCATTTTGGCTGTTGGAGATAGGGTGTAGCTACTAGGGATGCTGGTCTGAATGGACCTGGTTTGGTGGCAATGCAGCCCTGAAACTGGCCAAACTTTTTTAAAAAGGCCTGTTTGCTTGGACAGACATTTGGCTGCTGGGGATAAAGTGTTGGACTGGGGATGCTGGTTTGGATGGGGAGTGTTTGGTTGCTATACTGGCTTGCAACTGCTCTCCTTGTGAACAGAGGAGAAAGTAGGTAGGAACATGGCAGAAGAGAAGGCTTCAGACAACAAGGAGACCCCTTTCCCCTGTCCCCCACTAAACTCATCTCTTCCCCTTACTCTTCTCATGCACCAAAACAATACCCTTCCTTTCCCTTCTTCTCCTCCTCTGTTGTCCTTCCTTTCATTCTCTTCTCAGAAAAGAATGAAAAGGATGCCATGAAAATTGAGGATCGAGGGTTCAGGATAAAGGTAGGTGATGACAATGTAATCTATTTTGTAACCTGCTATGGTTAATTTGGAGCCGGTGGGAAAGAGAGGGTGGATGGGACCCCAGTAAGAGGTCTTACCTCTACCCCCAGTGGTAGTGCTTCACACAGCAGCAAGCAGTTCCCAGCGTTAACTAATGTAATGTCCATTCAATGTTAACCCTGTGAACTCCTTTCTGCTGGGTTACTTCTCCTCTGTTGTCCTTCTCTTTCCTTTCATTCTCTTCTGGGAAGAGAATAAAAAGGATGCCATGAAAATTGAGGATTCGAGGGTTCAGGATAAAGGTAGGCAATGGCAATGTAATCTATTTTGTAACCTGCTATGGTTAATATGGAGCCGGTGGGAAAGAGAGGGTGGATGGATCTCAAGTAAGAGGACTTTTTATCCCCCAGTGGGAGTGCTCCACACAGCAGCAAGGAGTTCCCAGCGTTAACTTATGTAAGGTCCATCCAATGTTAACCCTGGGAACTTCTTGCTGCTGGGTTAAGCCACGCCACTGGCCTACTGCTGCCCCTGGCTCCACCTACCGCTGCCCCTGGCTCTGCCCTTTGGTTCACTGGCCTGCCAGCAACAAAGCCACCAGCAGTAGGTTAAACACACCCACTGCCCCACTAGCCTCAAAAACCACCAGCCGCCATTGCACGCAGCCTTGATCACACATCCTTTCTTCCTTCAGCTTGATAAGAGCAGTGGAAAGAAGCCTCAGAAGGAGATAGGGAAGACACGTAAGTGTCATTTAGTAGACTGAAGGAAGAGGCTGTGGGCAGAGAGGTCGCAGAAGTATTAGGATGTGAATTAAACACTTGCTAATTAGTCTAAGGCCTGTAACAAGTGCAACCAAGAATCCGTGGAAAGAATCTACTCTTCATTCCTTTGCATCAAGGAGAAGAGAAGGAGATTGGCCAAACCCTTTAGGTTTGGCTTAAACCCAGGCATGATGAGGAAGAACTGCTGGGAATCTTTGTTTGAATTTTAACCTCATTAAACTAGTTTGCCCCACTATTTCATTAGAAATCAACTCAGGGCTTTTATATAGGAATGCTTATCACCAGTTAATTGCACAATAAATGAGTTTAACTCCAGAGTAAAATAGTTTTTTTTCAGGGAAACATGCTTCTCCACAGGAATTTACAGGTTACTATGGAAAGATTAATAACACCTCACTGTCACTGGGGTTACTCCTCTGCAACTGCTTTGTGGAGATGTTCTTTCAGAATTAACTTACTCTGGGGTAAGGTGCACATTCACTCTACATTCCACTCATTCTTTCCAGTGAAAGGTTTCCCCCATTCTCAGTAAATACAACCACAGCTAACCACCTTGTAGCAAACTGTTTATGTATATGAGGTCTAAACTGTTGTACAAACAGCAAAGAATATTGAGATGCAGCTAAAAAGTAGGGCTGAAATGAGAACCTAAATGTTTGCTCACAAGAAATTTCATCATATTGGGAACTGAGTTCTATTTCCCAATCATTTCCCAATACCGATGAGATTTCTCAATTCTCATAACAACATGAGACACCATCCTGATTTACTGACTTTCTGCTTACCGTTTACCGTGTACCATTCATTTACTGTTGACCACTTTCCCAAAGGTACTGTTTTACTTCTGTGTTTGTTATTTCCACATTTCTGAGCCAATCATTGTGTGAATAGCCTATCCCTTAACCTCCCCTCTGTGCCTTTTAACCTCCACTCCAGTGCCTCCAATCACAATTGTTGTTCTATGCTGTTCCCTTTGATGTGAACAATCTTCAACTGGACTTCAGATTAGTAAAGGAATCTTTATACCAGCCAATGAGTGACAAGGAAGTGCAAAGGAAATGGAGTGCAAGGATTGCAGTGTTGCTTCGGTATTACCTCTCAGCATTTGAAATAGACAGCAAAGGGTATTTTCAGACGTGATGGTGCTCAATTCGCCCCGCCATGGAAACACTCTACTGATTCCCCACCGGGGCCAACGCATAACGACTAACAGACGTGTTGGCCGCTCCTGGCGGGGAATCCCAGGGGGGCGGGGCCATGCGGCACAACATGTGGCTGCACGGCCCCGGCCCCCCATGCTCCCTCGACTGCCTGCTCTCTTGGGATACGGGCGGGCACCGCGGCCAATGCGGCCGCAGAGCCCACCCACATTGACCACAGCCCGGAATCCTGCCGCTGCTTCCAGGCCGTGGTAGGGGGACAGACGTTAAGGTCCCCTTGATCACGGGGGGGAAATCACATTCAACACGCAAACAGAGATGGTCTGGCCAGGACCTCCATTTGCATGTTGAATGTGATTCCCTCCGTGATTCACGGGGGTGAACATCTGGGGGGGAACTTCCATTTCCCCCAACAGATGTTATGGGATCACGATCACCATGTGGGGATTCACCGTGGTTGAGCATGATCTTGTAACGTCTGAAAATACCTAAAGAGATAAATGGTGAAGTGGTAAATGACAAAGTAGTAAACAGGATCTTGGTAAGTGGAAAGTTGGTAAACTGAGAAACAAAATGTCGACCAAGACATTACTAAGTAGTACCAAGACATTCTTAATTGACCAAGATAGTATTGTGAACCATGATTTCAACAAGATTTCCTGCTTTGGCAAAATCTTGTTTCAGACCTTCAAATAAAAGTAAATGGGGTAGTGGTCTTTTCTTTGCCATGAAACCAGGTAAGAGATTTGTAGTAGACTGTATTCAGGCATTACATATGACAAATGCGTTGTTACCCTCAGTCTACAAGCTTGGATTCTTTGCTACTGACTTTTCAGCTTTTATTTTGTTTGTTTGTGATGTGGATGGTCATATATAGTAGATTATTTGTTTTTCTTTAAAATGTTGTATGTGAATGCAAATTGAATTGTAGAACTTCTGTAATTAAAAAGGCCAAATGTCTGTGTGCTAATAGATTTGATTTCTAAAACTTAATGTTTGTGCTTAACCTTATTCAAGAATATCAACCTTGTATTTGTTACAAGCGGGTACTGGACTGTATTGCCTTCTCTGGTGAAGAGAGCATAAACTAGTCACTTATTTATTCGGCTATTGTATATCTATCTAGCCTGTCAGATTACTTTTGAGATCTGTCAGACTTAGAGGTCCCTCATGTCCACTCAGCCACCATGTAGCTAACCTCTTTCATTTAGCCAGAAAGCCTAGTACTGCACTTTGTCTTTTGGTTTTTACCTTTGGGAGCTGCTGCAAGCTGTACACTCAAATTCAAACAAGCTCCTGTAAGCAGCCTTGGATTAGACTGGCAAACCAAGGGCCTTGATTCAACACAAAATATCTTCGGTTTCTATGCTCCACAAGGGCCCTGTCTGACAATTTATGGTTTGGAACATGCAGGAAGCATATGCTTTGAAAAACACAGTCCTGCAACTTGTTCTGGAGCTAATAAGGCTGGCTGATTTGTCTTCAATAACTCACTGCAAGCAACTCATTTTGACCCAAGTTTTCTACCACCATCCAACTTGCCATTTTATGCCTTTAATCTGCCATTTTTATACATCACAGAAAACAAAGGAGAATTGAATTCTGTTGAAAAAGAGGTGTAATGAAGAATGTCAAAACTGAAGCAGAAGTTGAGTTTGTTCTTTTCTCCTTTTGCATTAGAAAAACCGGAAGAGTATAGTATCCCATCAATTTTCCCATCGCCTCTTAGAAAAAAATACACACAAATGTTTACCTTTCCTTTGTTAATAGAACAAAAGGAAAAGAATACTTTATTTGAAATATTTCACTGCAAATATATAGCATACTTCTACTATAGAGCAGTTTATATTGGTGAACTGTCCTGGACACAAACAGCAGAATTTGTTTACCTAGTTCTTACTTATTTTTCATAAATATATTAATTAAAGAAACTTCCTCAATTTTAAATAAACCATATAAACAGATATCTTCTGTTTTCAGAAACCAATAATATGTATGTATGTATGTATGTATGTATGTATGTAAAAGTAAAACAAATAAAATATTTATTTTGAATTCTTCCTAAATGTCAAATATATTTTTGATTTTTGGGTGCGGGTTTCTAATGAGTTCTTGTTATAATTATGTTTAATTTGTGGTTTGTTTTATTATTGAAAGAATATTAGTAATATAAAACACTAGTCCAGAAGCATTGAATACCTCAAGAAAAGATGCTTATGCTAACAGCATGGGAAAATAACGTAAAGTTCATTGTATAATGTTTTAGTAGAAATCATGTGCATTCAGAGAGGCAGAAGAAATTGTAGTTGCTGGGAATGTGATAAGATTGCAACGTTAATTGGTCCACAGTGCAATTAGCAAAGATTGGGTACTAATGACTAGCTTATGGGCAATCTCAGCACCAGTGCCAAGGCCTGAATGAATGAATAAACTGATTTTCCTATTCAACCCTAGAAGTGATTTCTCTACGTCAAGCTTGCATGTTGGCAAGGCAAGTGTATCCTAATGGACTCTGAATTGCAGGGATATGTACCAGTTCTTCAGACAAAGGATTTTAGCTTCCAGAGCTGTCAGTCAAGCTGTTTTCATAAACACTAAATTATTGTTTTAGTTTGTTTAGAGCTGTGATGAGCTCCCTCACCAAATAGTGGCATCTCTGGAATGTTCAAACAAGGACATTACATCAGAGAAGTATAATAGATGGTATACCCAAATACCACGGAAGATGGGGGCATAAAGCAAACATGGGGTGAGGGGGCTCAGTTGAGCCTGGTCCCAGAACTCTAGAGAAGCCTTTTGTAAGCAGCCTGACCACCACTAGAAAGTGTTAAGAGGCAAACACTCTGTGCATCTACTCTAAAAATGTCTACTGGCACTAAGGCCTCTAGCAAAGGGCCCTGCCAAGAAGGAAGTTTTCAGGGTGGACACAGGTGAACTGCTGTCCTTGCCCCCTCCTTGAAATGTTCTGGGAGGGGTTGCATGCGGAGGTGTCATTTTGGGAATGCTCACTGGAAGCCAGGGAATGCCATAATCTTTGCAAGGGGAGGCTGAGGCTAGTTCAGAGCCCCATTGCCAGGGCTGCCACTTAAGAAGACCCTGCCTCTTTGCCTTTAGAGAACCCTGCTATTGGAAAACAAGCGTGATGCAGCCTTGTTACACCACTGTCGAGAGAACCTACTACAATACAGAAAGAAGGAACCCTCTAATCCCTCACCTCTTGTCACCTATCACCCCTTACTGGAACCTATACATGGTGGATCGGGTAGTACCCATTTTGAAGGGTACTTGTTTCAGCTCTGCTTCTTAAATATATCTGTCCTTAGAGCTGAAAGGAGTACCTGCAAAAAGGGGTATACTGATGGTGGGGTACTAGAACTAGGGGACACCCTGTGAAACTGACAAGTAGCAGAATTAAAACAAATAAAAGAAAGTATTTTTTCACTCAACACACATTAAGTTGTGGAATTTGTTGCCAGAAGATGTGGTCAAGACCAAAAGTATATCTGGGTTTAAAAAATGATTGGACAAGTTTCTGGAGGGTAGGTTCATTTGCAGCTATTAGCTGGGTAGGTTTGAGGGAATATAACCACTTACTATTGGGAGCTGGGAGTGAACAACAGGGAACAGATCATCCCACTGTGACCTGTTGGGTATTTCTTCCAAGCGACTGAGATTGGCCACTGTTGGAGAAAGGTGCTGGGCTTGATGGCCATTGGTCTGACCTGGAATGTCACTACTTACGTTCTTATTAATTTCCAGTACCAGAATTGGCCCAACAACATCGGGTACCAATTGTTGACAGATTTCAACCAAATTCAACTTCTGGTACCAATTTTCTTTATTTTTGAATCAATTGTTTTACTTCCAATACCTATTTTTTAGTTTTCTGTCCTGGAAAGTCAACTTTTGGTCCCAGAATTTTAATTTCAGGTCCCCATACTTTTTTCTTTCTTTCCTGATTTTTCAGTTTCCTTCTTGATATGCTGACTAGTAATTGGAATTTCAAAACATTGGTACTGGAAATTACCAATGTTTTGAGTTTTCTGGGTACCTGATCAGTATTTGAGAAGCTGATTGAGTAGCCCATGTGGAACCAGAAAATGCGGTTATTACCCACAGGTAGCAAATCAGCTACCTGTTTCAGCTCTGCTCCTGCATTTGCTCAGTCTATATATCTCTGGCATCTTACATGACTGAGGAAGAGCTTTCTGTGGCCCAAAAGCGTGTTCACTCTCACCAACAGGAATTGGCCCTATAAAAGTTATCATTTAAGGTACTTTGCATTCCATCTTTTTTGAGCTTGCCAGTTTTTCCTTCCTAAAGACTTGCACCTAATATCAACATAAATGAGCACAAGCATTTAAAGGTAAGATTTCCCTGTAATGGGTTGGGTGAGAGTCTTTTAAGGAACTTTTGGAATTGCCTTGGATTGGCTGCCTTCTCCACTCCTCATCCGCCTCATCGCAAGGTGGCCCACCTTTACATGGAAGGGCCACCTGGGGGTGGTGCGGAGCAGGAGCGGAGCAGGCGTCTGTCTAAAAACACCCAGTGTGTGTTACCCGTTAGCATGGGCAGGACTTCCATTGAAGTGAATTCCAACTGACAGTCATAATGTGGCAATCATATGTGGCATAACAACCAATTTCTAATGATATCCACTGTTACCAAGAACGTATGCGTAGGAGAAAACTGTTTTTTCTCACAGACATTTTTACATACATTTCTTCTGTAGATCAATTGAACCCATTTTATATTGTGATTGTCATCAGTATTCCCTCAGATGATCAAAAGCCTTGAAATCATTTCTCAATAATACAGTAACCTTTGGCTGATAGATTCAAGAAATTTTGAATTTCATATTAATTACATATTTAAGCAATGAAATGTTTTCCAGAAGCTAATGATTTTTTTTCATTCAAAGGCAACTTAAGTCTACACCTCAGGGTACTAATAGAAAAGTATCTAGGCTTAATATAAAACAAAGCACTGAGAGTTTGCACATAAATCTGTGTATCTAAAGAAAATACATAAATAGATCTTCCAGGGTTTCACCTATATCTTACTATTATTCTTTGAAACCCGTTAGTAAAGAAGCTATGAATGATGTTGTCTCTACTATACTGCATGAGGGGGAAAAAACATCCAAGAGGGTACAATACTGATTCCACTGAACTTAACAGAAATTTTGCCATTGAATTCATTGAGAACCAAAATAGCCAAACTGGTATCTGAGAGAAAGTAAATAGATGGTGGGACCGATCCCATGCCCCACAGACTCCATGCGAAACCAGCACACGCACACATGCGTGCAACCCACACACATGTCCATTGGGAATGCATTGGGCTGTGTGGAATCCACACAGGACCCGCGTGGATTCCATTCAGAGGTGTTTGGGACTGTGGCCAAAGGTTACTATCAGAACTACCATTTTCAGTAGAGTATATCTGAATGGTTTACCCATTTGGGGGTATTCATTTCAGCTCTAGTAAAGGGGGATGCATATAATACCATCACAATTTTGATGCACAGTATTATAGCTGATAGCTTCATCATTATCCATGATAGGCATGCTGTCTTAATTTTTCCGTACAGCTCTTTGCAAAAAGAGATTTCTCTTTTACCCCACCTCCAGTCACACAACATCCATCCACACACTCACACCTTTGTAATGATCTTAGAATCATAGAATGTCAGAGTTGGAAGGGTCCTGGAGAGTCATCTAGTCCAAGCCCTTGCTTGGATGCAGGATGACTACCATTAAACCATCCCTGAAATATGGTTTCTTGGCCTCTTTAAAAAAATAAACAACCAAAAAAAAAGTGCCTATGACTAGGAATATGCAGGAGGGAACATTTTTGTTTCTGTTTTCATTTTGATTTTGGTTTTTTTCTGGGGTTTTTTTGTTTTTGTTTCATTTTCATTTTGTTTATGTTTAACATTGCATTTCCCATTCATTTTAATGGGCAAGAACATTTCGATGGGCATTCACTTACATAGCTTCAATTTGCCAAAACAGTGATTTTAAGCTTTCTGATACTTCCCCATTCCCAAACTGTGACTGTGAATGGTTAAGTGACCCATTCATTAGGTGACTCCCTCTGTGAGCACAGTGCCTGGTCTCTCTCTCTCTCTCTCTCTCTCTCTCTCTCCCCCACTGAAGTGGGCAGCGACAGCAGCAGTGTACGGGCTTTCTCATTGGTGGGCCTAAAATTTAGGTAACCCCCGCCCATTAGATAAGTGACTGAAAGTCATAAGAGAGAGAGTATGTGACTGGCAGTGTGTGTGGAGAAGAGCAACAGAGTCTGGAGTGAAAAAAGAGTGTGTTTGGAGTGGGTATATATGTCTGATTTTGAGGCAGAGGAGAAATTGAATCTTCTCAATGCTCTGAAACTAGCAGCAATCAGACAAAGTAGCTGCAGCATAGCCTATGCCTTAAAAAGTACTCTCCTACCCCCCCAGCATGCTCGCATGCACACACACACACACACACACACACACACACACACACTGTTCCTGGTTGACTACTCCAAGTTCTGGCAGCACTGAATGAAGCCCTGTCACAGGAGTTCTCTCTGTGCATCAAATGCAGCATGACATCCTAATGATCTTGGCCAACAGAGATGCTAATCATAATCTCCCCATTCCCATTACTTTTCCCTTCCCCACTGGCTTGAATTGATACACTGTTTGTTTTGCCTGACAACCTTACTGCAGGCACTGTCAGGCAAAACATAAATAAAATTTCTAAATAAAATATTGTTATTTTGTATATTTAAGTTGTGTTTTTGATTGCCTTAAAAGAAATTACAAAATGTCATTTGAGTTAAACAGAAAACATAGATGTTCACTCCTACCAATGACCTCCCTAGTCAACTTGTTTAGCAGCTCTTAATGTTAGGAATTAGGGATGGGCGAACGCGGTTTGGAAGTTCTGAGTTCGGCCTGAACTCGGCCTGTTCGGAGGACCAAACCCGAACCGACCGAACCGAACTCAATTCTGAATACCAAAAGGACCAAACAGTTCGGTCAGTTTGGATCATATTCAGGTGAGTTCGGGTGGCTAAAATGTGGTATACCATGGGTATTTTCAGATGTTACGAGATCACAGTGAACCACAGTGAATACCCACCTGTGGTCAATGTGGCTCGCACATCTGTTTGGCGGCCGCCAGATGTTCGCCACCATCAATACCCGCATGGGGCCAATTTGAACCACGCTTCCTGGGCTAGCGGGGGGAATGTCCTGGGAAGCGTGGTCAAAGAGATCCCCAGCGTGGACCAAAAAAAAGTAACATCTGGCTGGCCGCCACGGCCCGGGATCCTCGGCGGGATCCAGGGCCGTGGCGAATCCGGCCCGATGCGGCCGCCGCCTTGGCCCCGCCACCCGTCCGTCTCCATGGAGGGTGGGTGGCAGGAGCGTGGATGGGGCGGGGCCATGCGGCCGCACGTTGCGCTGCGCGGCCCCGCCCCCTCCCAGATTCCCCACCGGGATCCCCCGGCACATCTGCTGTGGCGTGATGGGGTAACCCCAGCGGGGAATGAATAGGGTGATTTTGGTACGGGGCCAATGGGCCCCGTAATGTCTGAAATCACCCCATGTCACTGGAAAGCCAAACATGGCATGCAGAGGGAGTCAGCTGAGGAGCAGACTTCCAGGCACCAGGGGTGGAGGGTGGAGAGACTTGGAGTAGCAGCCAGCCTGCCCAATCACAATCTCTTTTTGCCTCAGACCACTGGCTTCACAGTGTGCGCCTGACCACAGGCTAGGCTTCTTGGAGCCAATGAGGCTTGTGGTGAGGCAGGCGCAGCAAGAAACAAAACTGATTGCCTTCCCCCTTCCCAACATCTTCTGAGCTAGTCACTGTTCCTGAACAGCAGGCGTTTCAGAAGGCTCCCTCTCTCCCATCAGTTTTTGTTCCTTCCTTCCTTCCTAATCCATTGCATTCCTCCTCCTATTTCACCCATCCAACCCATCTACCTCCATATTCTCATTCATTTATTTAGCTTAGCTTAGATAGATATAGTTATTTTTTGTTTTTATCCCTCCCTGTGTTCTCTGTGTTCAATCTTCCTTCCTCCGTCCCCCCTCCATTGAATCCTTTCCCTCTCCCATATATTCATTCCCTGATTCCCTTCCCTTCCCCTGTTTTTTTATTCATTTAGAGTAGGATTATTATTAGATTGATTTAGATTTCATTTCAGTTTTGTACCCTTCCCTGTGTTGTTTGTGATTTCCATATATATATATATATATATACAGAGAGAGAGAGAGAGAGTAGACAGTTGTAGGAGTTAGCTTAGTGATAGAGATAGTGTTTAGTGATTTAGTTTTAGTGCTTGTAGGAGTAGGCCTTTGTACTTATTAGATAATCCATTTAGTTCATAGCATTTAGAATAGTTAATAGCAGTTAGATAATCCATTTAGTTCATAGCATTTAGAATAGTTAATAGCAGTTAGATTTAGTGTAGATAGATAGATATAATATTAGATACAAATTTAAATAAATAAATAAAATAAAATTAAAATATATATATCAAAACATTATTTTGGAGGGAGAAATGGGGAAGGGAAGGAGAGGCCAATCTGCTGCCCATAGGGGAGGTGATGGGGCATGTGCCAGAGGCGGGAGGGGCCATGCCAGCAGGCCTGCTTTAGGGAAACAGGCTTCAGCAGCTCAGCATCGCCTCCTGGCAGTACCCTCCTCCACTGCCATTCAGGGCACTGGAAGGACTGCAGGACTTGAGGCTGCATCTGTCTCTGCTGCTGGTGTTGCTGGAGCTGGTGCTGCTTCCAATGTTCCTCCAGGGCCACCAATGTCCCTCACTGTGGAGGCAATCCCCAACAGTCCAGAGGAGGTGGATCCCACCCCGGCTGCTAGAGGCAGGGCCCAATCCCCGGGCAATGTCAGTATGGAGAGGAGGATCAGCAGCAGCAGTACTAGCAGATACAGAGGGGGGCACAGGGAGAGTGCCAGCAGCATGGCGGACACAGGCAGTCTAGTCTCAGGGCCCCAGTACTCCCCTTCATGGGACATCACCGTGATCACAGATAGTGAGTCAAAGGCAGACACTAGTGCCGTAGAGGAGATGTCTGGAGCTGAGGCGATGGCTGAGACTCCTCCCAGAGCTGTGTTGCCAGAGCCACCAGGTTCTCCCCCTCCCAGCAGCGCTGGCAGCAGTGCATCAGCCGGGGAGGGCAAGAAGGCAGGAAGGGGGGGAATCCTCAGCCTGGGATCATTTTAAGCAGGTGCGGGCAGATGATCCCAGAGAGGTGCACTGCACATTGTGCAATAAGCTGGTGAAGCATGGGCAGGTGCTCAACAATCTTGGGACAACTGCAATGGGGAGGCACCTGAACTCATGTCACAGTGCACTGCTGCTCAGCGGGAAGGCAGGGGAAGTGGATGCCAGCAGGTTCCTGACTGCAGCATCCAGTCGCCCGGATCCTTCAGCAGGCCCGCATCCTGCATCAACTGCTGCTGCCTCTAGCAGCAGGAGCAGTATGGGGACAGAACAGCAGCAAGAGCCTCACCAGCAACGCCATCAGTTCACCATGGAGGAGCTAGGGTGGGGGGATCTGTCAATGCCATCGGCAGGGCACCGTGGCACTGGCTTCCAAGAGAAAGCGAAGCACCTGTTGGCAGAAATGATAGCCCTGGATAGCCCTTGTCAATTGTGGAGGACAAGGAATTCCAGCAGCTGATTGGGTTCCTGTCCCCAAACTTTAAACTGCCTTCCCACTCCACCCTGAGTTGGACTGTGGTGCCACAGGGCTTTGAAGAAGCAGGTGAGGGAGCAGCTGGCAGGGGTTGGGTGGTCCACGGTCCACTTCACCATTGACCTGCAGTCCGCCAGAAATGCCCAGCATGCCAACCTGGCAGTGACTGCACATTGGTGGCAGGACCCAGAATCAGCACTTGGCAGTGACAGGAGTGTTCCTGAACCAGGGTATAGGTGGACCCTGCTTCAGGCACAAGTCATGGACAGCTTCCACACCTCAAGGAATCTTGAGGCAGCCCGGGCCACCATGGTGAGGGAGTGGATCACGCCAGGCGTGGCCTTCACCAAGGGTTGTATGGTCATGGACAACGTGGCCAATATCATAAAGGCAGTCCATGACAGGGGCTTCACAAGCTTCCCTTGTGCTGCACAAACCCTAAGTCTTGTGGAGAAGAATGTTCTGGGCTTGGGGGAGAAGGGGATTGGGCCAGGCACCCTTAGCTTCCTGGTTGAACAGGGGAGGAAGCGGTTGGGTTCTTCAAACTTAGCGTGAAGGGCAGCGAGCTCCTCCGGGAGAAGCAGGTTGAGCAAGGGGTCCCGGTGCACACGCTCATCCAGGTTGTCTCCACCAGGTGGAATTCCACCTTCCTGATGCTCGAGTGGCTTCTTGAGCAGAAAGCACCTTGTATCAGGTGGAACTGGAGACAGACATTGAGGCACCTCCAGGGTACAACAGGGAGGAATGGGAGATTCTAGCTCACACGGTCTTCGTCCTCAGACCATTCCATGAGTCCATGACCTCAGGCCATGAGGGAGACCATGAGCAGCTCCACCGCCACCCTCAGCCAGGTGACCCCGCTGGTGCATAGTCTCAAGAGGAGCCTGGACGAGATTCTCAGGGGGCGGGATGGTGGCCCTTAGGGCACGAAGCTCTCTGATGAGGCGCTTGACATGACATGGAAGCTAAAGGTGGGGCTGAGTGCGCGTTTTGATGAGTTTGTAAATGCGAGACAGCGGTCTATGGCCTCCGGAAGGGTATGCTGGTGCAGAAGGTCCAGAAAGCAGAGCGGGCCATGCAGCAGGAGGCCACTGGGGATGGTGGGAGTGGGAACAGTGACCCCTTCCAGCTCTCTGGGTCTATCCCTGTCCCCTGCCCTAGAGGTAGCAGCTGAACCAGCAGCAGGATGAGCAGCAAAAGCAGGACCCCTACTAGTGCCAGCAGCTCCTCCTGTGTGCAGTTCACTCTGGGGAGCATGAGGCCCAGCACAAAAGGGCAAGCAGCATGGCTGAGGGCAGCCAGTTCGGAAGGTGGTGCCCATCCAGAGCTACCAGAGGGAGTATGATGGTGCCTCAGCAGCAGTGGAGACCTACCCGGAGGAGAAGCCATGCATTGATCCCAGAAGCTATCGCTTAGCCTACTGGGCCGGCAAGGCCAATGTGTGACTGGCCCTGTCCAAAGTGGCCAAGGGTATCCTCTCCTACCCACCAACCGGTGTCCCCAGTGAGAGGGTGTTCTCCATGGCGGGGGACATTTGCTCCCTGCACTGCCTGAGACTGGGGGCCAAGTTGTTGGAGCAGTTGCTGTTCCTGAAGGTGAACCTTCTGCTGCTGGGATTCCCCGAGCTGCCCCTGGACAAGGAGTGATGGTGCAGTGGCACATGCCATCCCATGCCAGGGGCAGTCTTGGGACGGGGCTCCTCCTCCTCAATCGGGCTAGGGATACTGCTCCTGTGCTGCTGAGGTGTTGTCCCTCCCTCCCAATGCCTGGCACCTGCCCTGCCTCTCTTTCTGTCTCTCTCTCTCTCTGCCTCTCTCACTCTCTCTCTCTCTCTCTTTCTCTCTCTCTCTCATACTAGATGGCTTCGGCCACCTTATCTGACTGTCCTCATGATGCAGGGTGGCATTGAGAAACAAACTGTAAGCCTGCCATCCGGTCTATGGCTAGCTGCACGATATCGGCCCGCCTATGTGACACTGACTGGCTCTCGCTCTCTCCTGCTGTACAGTCTTTGCTAGCCTATCTGAGTACCCTGCTGCCAATGTCCCAGCCTGCCTGCCCTACTGTCTCTCATGCCACGCTGCCTCTCTGCCTGCCCAACTTGCCGCCAAGCTCAAAGAATGCCTCAATGCACCTTCCTGCCTCCCATGCCAAGGTGCCTGTCTGCCCATCCAGGTTGCCTAGCTCAAAGCCTGCCCAAGCCCGCCTTCCCTACTGCCTCTCATACCAGGCTGCCTGCCCGCCCACCCAGGTTGCATAGCTTAAACCCTGCCTCAGTCTGCCTGCCTTCTGTTCATGCCATGCTGCCTGTCAGCCCGCCCGCCTGCCCAGGTGGACTAGATCAAAGCCTTCCTCAGTCTCCCTGCCTCTCATGCCATGATGCCCGCCCATCCACCCAGGTGGCCTAGATCAAAGTCTGCCTCAGTCTGCCTCCTCTCATGACACAGTGCCTGTCTTTCTACCCTGGCAACCCTGGGTGATGTGCACCACTGGTCTGGTAATCCCGCCGCTGCTGTCTGTTGGTCCATGGGTGCTCTGCCCTGGCCAATCCAAATGTGCCCAGTCCCACACAATCCTGCTGCTTCTGGATGCTGCCATCTGCTGCTGTATGGGAGCTATTCCCTGGCAAATACAACCATCCTGGCTCCATGGGTGCTGTTTACAGGCAAGTCCTGCTGCTGCTGCCTCTGATGTTTCACGGGTTCTGTGCCCAGGCAACCCAAGGTCTGTTGCTGCTACTGTCAATGCTGCCTCTGTTGTCTTTTCCACGGGTCCTGTGCCTGGACAATCCAATGTCTGCACAAGCTGCCAATGCTGCCTCTGTGAAATCCAATGTCTGCTGCCAATGCTGCCTCTCCTATCTGTGTCATGGGTTCTGTGCCCCGGCAATCCAATGTCTGCTGCTGCTGCCAATGCCATCCATGCTGTCTGTGCCACGGGTTCTGGGGCCCATAATTCCACTCACAGAGAGTCATGGTTCAACTGCATCAAGAAACAGCCACTCCAGCCCCAGGATACACTGTCAGGGTTCTGGGGTCAAGTTATCAGCAGGGAGGGCTGTGGCCAATATCCAGAAGCTGCCACTCTAGCCCCAGGACCCACCATCATGGGTCTGGGGCCATCATTCCTTGCACAGATAGTCTTCATTCCACCACATCAAGAAACAGCCACTCCAGCCCCAGGACATGACACCAGGGTACTGGGGCCATGTTACAGGCAGGGAGGACTGTGTCCAATATCCAGAAGCTGCCACTCTAGCCCCAGGACCCACCATCATTGGTCTGGGGTCATCATTCCTCGCACAGAGGTGATGTCTTTCAACCGTATGAAGAAACAGCCACTCCAGCCCCAGGACCCACTGCCAGGCTTCTGGGGCCAAGTTACACGAAAGGAGGGCTGTGGCCAATATTTACAAGCTGCCACTCTTCTAGGTCCAGGATCCACCATCATAGGTCTGGGGTCATCATTCCTCGCACAGAGACGATGTCTTTCAACTGCATCAAGAAACAGCCACAACATCCCCAGGACCCGCCATCATGGTTCTGGGGCCAAGTTACAGGCAGGGAGGGCTGTGGCCAATATCCAGACACTACCACTCTTCTAACTCCAGGACCCACTGTCATGGGTCTGGGGCCATCATTCCTCGCAAAGAGGCGATGTCTTTCAACTGTATCAAAAAACAGCAACTCCAGCGTCAGGACTCACCGTCATGGTTCTGGGGCCTACGTTACTGGCAGGGAGGGCTGTGGCCAATATCCAGAAGCTGCCACCTTAGCCCCAGGACCCACCGTCATGGGTCTGGAGGCATCCTTCCTTGCACAGAGAGTCTTCGTTCCACCGCATCAAGAAACAGCCACTCCTGCCCCAGCACCCGCTGCCAGGGTTCTGGGGACATGTTCCGGGCAGGGAGGGGTGTGGCCAATACCTAGAATCTGCCACCTTGGCCCCAGGACCCACCATCATGGGTCTGGGGCATCATTCCTTGCATGGAGATGATGTCATTCCAACGCATCAAGAAAAAGCCACTCCAGCCCCAGGACCCACCAGCAGGGTCCTCGGGCCAAGTTACAGGCAGGGAGGGCTGGGGCCAATGCATCTTAGCCCCAGGACCCACCATCATGGGTCCAGGGCCATCATTCCTCACACCGAGAGCCAATTTTCCAAAGCATTAGAAACAGCCACTCCAGCCCCAGGACCCACTGCCAGGGTTCAGGGGCCAAGTTCCAGGTGCGGAGGGCTGTGGCCAATACCTAGAAGCTGCCATTCTAGCCCCAGGACCCAGAGTCATGTGTTGGGGGTCATCATTCCTCACACAGAGAGAAAAATTTCCAAAGCATCAAGAAATAACCACTCCAGCCCCAGGACCCACCATCATGGTTCTTGGGCCATCATTTCTCACACAGAGGCGATGTCTTTCAACCACATCAAGAAACAGCCACTCCAGCCCCAGGACCTGCCATCAGCGTTCTGGGCCAAGTTACAGGCAGGGAGGGCTGGGGCCAATACCTATAAGCTGCCACCTTAGCCCTGGGACCCACCATAAAGGGTCTGGGGCCATAATTCCTTGCATGGAGGCGATGTCATTCCACCGCATCAAGAAGGAGCCACTCCAGCCCCAGGACACACCACCAGGATTCTGGGGCCAAATTACAGGTAGGGAGGGCTGTGGCCAACACCTAGAAGCTGCCACCCTAGCCCCAGAACCCACCGTCATGGGTCCGGGGCCATCATTCCTCGCACAGAGAGCCGATTTTTCAAAGCATCAAGAAACAGCCACTCCAGTCCCAGGACCCACCGCCAGGGTTCTGGGCCAAGTTCCAGGCAGGGAGGGCTGTGGCCAATACCTTATCCCCAGGACCCACCACCATGGGTCTGGGGCCATCATTCCTCGCACAGATAGTCTTCATTCCACCGCATCAAGAAACAGCCACTCCAGCCCCAGGACCCGCCATCAGAGTTCTGGGGCCAAGTTACCAGCAGGGAGGACTGTGGCCAATATCTTTAAGCTGCCACTGTAGCCCCAGGACCCAGGGTCATGGGTCTGGGGCCATCATTCCTCGCACAGAGAACCAATTTTCCAAAGCATCAAGAAACAGCCACTCCAGCCCCAGGACCCACCCTCAGGGTTCTTGTGTCATTGTGCTCACGGGGCGCTGTCATTCCACCTTTTCTTTACACAACCTGCTGTTCATGGAGAGAGAGAGAGAAATAAGAGAGAGAAAGAAAGTCTCCCCAGTGCTCGGAGAAACAGATACGATCCTACCCATGCTGTCACCTGCACTATATGGCCAGAGAGAGAAAGGTACCCATCTAGAATGAGAGGGAAGGGGGTTGGAGGGGGAGAGGTAGGTGTATCCCTATCCAGCTACCCTGGCTGCCACCTGCCAGAACCAGGAAGAACTTCCATCTGTGCTCATGTGCCCAATGCCCATTGCCCACATCCAGCACACAGCAAACCTACCTTAATGAGATGGAATATAACACTACGTATTATATGTGCCTGCCTGCCTGCCTGTGTGCATTCCTGTACCTGCTGCTACCACTTATCGCATGATTGAATGTAATGTGCCCGATAGGCTTTAGGCTGTCATTCCACTATCCCTTAATCAGTCATGCCCGCCCGTCCCAGAACCAATCAACTAGATTCTGGGACCCTCATTCCAGTCACTGGGGGACACATTCCATTCCACTGCATCCAGAATCTGGGTGCCCACACGCCAACCTGCCCCCCCAACAGGCTACAGCCTACTTCTCCGCACCCACCCGTGGATGCCCGCTGAAGCAGCTGTAAATAAAAGCCCCTCCGACCACCAGGTCCCGCCACCTGCTGCCCGACCCGCTGCCAATGAGCCTGTCTCTCTTTCTTTCTGTCACACCCACCAACACAAACACAAGCCCTGCACCTCTTAGGGGGTTGTCTGCAAGTTGAGACCCTGCTGCTGGCACAGCACCTCTTTGGGTTAATAACTACGCTACTTGGGGTGGCAGGTGCTGCTGGTAGGAATCAACAAGCTGTATGAGATTCTGCCACCTGCCAGCCAGAACTTCAGCACATAGGGATAAAAGATTGGGCAGGTCAAATGAAACTCATAACAAGAAATACAACAACTTTTATTAAAACTATTTAAATAACCACAACAAAACAACAACAACATTATGAAACAAATGCAAACATTCAAAGGAAACTTATAAATTAAACTATGAGTCTCTGGGCCTGTTCCCCGGGACTTGGGGGAAAGGAAACAGATGTTGGGGTGCAGCACAGGGCTGAGGGCCGGCCACCCGGAACTCTTCCAGCTCATGCCACGGTTCATGCCGTGGCAAACTCCACAGCCCCTTCCATGTCCCGATGCCACCTGGAGAGCACCTGGTGGCACATTTCCAGGTGTTCCATCTCGGAGGAGACATACTGGCCATACGCCTCCACCTTCTCCCTCTCCACCTGGACTTCCTGGAACTGCTCCACCAGGCAGTTCTCCATGGTGGCTGCTGTCTCCTGCAGGCTGGCCATGAAGTCCTGGGTGGTCCTCTCCAACTCAGCCCGAAAGGCCTTGGCCTCAGCATTCTCCCGGGGCCCAGGGGTCTCTACATCGGGGATGATGGGGGGGAAGGGCTTAAATGCCGTTGCTTGCGAATTGCCTTCCCCCCCTTCTTCTGCTGCTGTCGCGCAGGCTCCACAGCCACGCCAGAGTCCTCCTGATGCCTCATCATCTGGCAGTGGTGTTTTTCAATGTGGGTGATTAGCCCCGACGTGGTCCCCTCTCTCCGCCTCCTTAATCTTTTGCCGCAGATCTAAAGAGCATAAAAAGATGGGAACATAAGAAGTGCCATACTGCATCAGACCAATGGTCTGTGTCAAGTGCTGCTTGCATTCTGTCTCCACAAGTGGGTGGGTGGCCAATCTCTCTCTGCAGGGCACTTCCATTCCTAACAGGTCATAGGGCAATCCATTCCCTGTTGTTCCAGCCCCTGTGCCTTACCTTGCAGATGGCGATTCCATCACCCTTGTCATAATGCCTCCAAACATCTGAGTATTTTGTCTGCCAACTGTCTGAGGGTGGCACTGGCGAGTCCGACCTCCGCCTAGGTGTCCTGCATGGAAGGGCACCAGCGCCAGCATCCGATTCCTCTCTGAAACAGGAACACATAAACAACATCTAAGTAATATCATGCATTTATGATGATGACTCTAGTCCTCCCTCCTTGGGGTGCTAGGCATGGCAACAGGAGATGGTGACCCTGGCTGGCACGTGCCAATCCTGCCCTCCCTGGGGTGCTGCTAGGGAGGGATGGCAATGGAGAGACCCTGGATGGCACGTGCCAATCCTGCCCTCCCTGGGGTGCTGCTAGGGAGGGATGGCAATGGAGAGACCCTGGCTGGCATGAGAAAATCCTGCCCTTATTTGGGGGTGCTAGGTAGGGATGGCAACTGGAGAGTGGAGATGGCTGGCAGGCACATGTTTGGGTGGGAGTGCTGCTCGTGCGCGTGCCTGACTGCTGGAAGAGCCCCACACACTACAGTACCCTCTCTCTCTGTGACAGACATCCACAACTACCCACTGATGCCCACTGTTTGTGCCTGAATGATGCCCACCACCCACACACCCACACACACGCCAGTGAGATCGCTCTAACGGATAGAGCCTTAAGTTACTTGTCCTCAAAGTAAAAAAAAAATGTTAACAAACCTAGCATCAGTGGCAGCAGCACCTCCTGTGCCCACCGGCTCTGGCTCCTCCTCCACCACCAAAGGTCCAGCAGCAGCCGGAAGAACCTCTTCCTCCACCACCGGCTCCGCCACCTTGGCCTTCCTCCACGCCCGGTGTTTAATGGGGATGGCACTGGTCACCTTCTTCTCCATTTTTTTTTAAAACACACACCCAACACAGCCAACACAACACACACAGCACCCACCAACACTCACCAACCAGTCAAACCAAAACCAACACACCACACAGCCAAAACACACACGCATCAAAAACGAACACACAGCCAGCCCCAACACATGCTCTCACCCACATAAGCTCCGCACGCACTCAAATTTCCTGTTTCCGGGACGATCATGGGGTCTCACGATACTTTTTCCGAATGCCCAAACCAAACCAAACATGACTGAACTGAACGGCTGAACGTGGTGACTGAACCGAACGGTCAAACTGAATGGGTGAACTGAACCGGACCGAACCGAATGACCTAACCCAAACAACGATCTGTTCGCCCATTGCTATTAGGATTTTTTTTCTTGATATCTAATTGAAATCTACCTTCCTATAATAGGAGTCCATTATTTCTGGTCTGGCCCTCTGTAGCAATGAAGAGCAGTTCCTTGCCTTCTTCTTCATTACAACTTTTTAGATATTTGAAGACTGCGAACATGTCCCCCATTAATCTTCTCTTTGCCAGATTAAAAATACTCCATTCTTTTCAACCTTTCTTCATAAGATTTTCGTTCCAGGTCCTTTATCATTTTTTGTTGTCCTCGTTTTGACCCACTCTAATTTTTCAATGTCCTTCTTAAAATGAGATGCCTCAAAGTGAGCACAGTACTCTAGGTGGGTTCTGATTAGTGCTGAACAGAATGCAAGTATTACTAGGGCTGTACCGAATAGTACTTCAGAGTATTTGGGTTGAATACTGAAGTTCCGAGTAATTGAACCAAGTACTCGGCGACCCTTCAGCGCTGTTTCAGAAGTTTCAGAATTTGAACTTGAAATTCTGGACCTCAGAAACCTTCTGAAACTTCAGAACTATTCAGCGCCAGGTTGTTGCCTCAGTATGTGTTGCCATGTGCAGCAGTGCAGCCGTTTAATAGCCAATCAGGGTGCACAATAGCACATCCACCCCTTCCTCCCTCCCCTCCCCCCCAAATTACCTAGCCAATCAGTGTGCACAGCAACACATGCAGAAATAAAAACACCAACAACAACAGTAGTGTACCCACAGCATGGCCCACCATTAGCAGTGAGTGCACCCACTTTAATCATTATGCCAACCAAGCAGTGCACAAAAATGCAGGCTAGCAAGGGGCATTCACTCAAGAACAATTGAACAACCCCACAAAACTGTCTGCAACTGCATGGGAAAATATAAATCCCACCAAAAGCAAGTAAACCCAGGCCCCAGCAGTCACAAAATTAAGAAACCAGACATTCACACATACCCCAGGGGCACCTTCTTGGCATGGCATTGGTACTGTGACACTGGTAACTCTACCAGAACAGGAAATGGGAAATGGAGCCAGGGAGAGAGATCCCTCTGTCATACTGCTAAGCAGCTCGAAGAACAGAACAAGTTGCACTTTACAATTAGGCTCTGTTGTGTGCCATGCCACAGTGTAGACAACACACACAAGACCCCACAAAACAGTCTGCAACAGCATGGAGAAATAAATCCCATCAAAAGCCAGCAAGCCCAGGCCCCAGAAGTCACAAAAGTAAGAAACCAGACATATTCATTCTCTCTGTCTCTCTCTCATACACAGACACAGACAACACAGAGAGATAGGGGCACGCTCTTGGTATGGCATTGGTGTGCTTTACAGTGCAGCAAAGTGGGTTTTTTTAGGGATGGGGATGTCCTTCTAAGTAAACATTTAGGAGCTGGTCTGTTGCCAATCCTGCAAGGAGATTGTATGGTTCAATTTTTATGCACCACAAAAAGGAAGTTTTGCACTATTTGCAGTAGTGCATCCTTCAAGAGATACCACTTCTACACCTCAGTGACAACACTGGTAGCCCAAGGCATCCTCTTAGATTAAAAGTTCCTTGAAGCAGTGTGTGCTTTCATCTTTTTTTGCATGGTGCCTAGAAAACACTGGGTACTATTGGAATATTACAACTACTACACTGCTGCTAATCATAATAATATAAACCAAGTTCCATTTTCTGCCATTGCCTTTGAGGACAATGACAACCGTTTCCATGCCCTTGACCCATGCACAGGCTACTAGCAGAGTGCGTGTAATAATAACAGCTCTTATAATACTGAGTACTTTTCAATTTCATAGTACTTCTCTCCCTCCTTTTGAGGACAGAGTTCAGCTCTTCTGAGAGTGTCAGTTAGTGATTTCACAACTGAGACTAAACCAAAGAAAGATTTATTGGCTTTTTACAAAAGAGAAAGAGAACAGAAAATAAATTAGTTGTCTTAGATGCATAAGAAGGGACACTTTAAAAGTATGTGTCAGGCAGCCTAGTAGGCATGGGCGAACAGATCACGATTCGGGTTCATGTTCGGTAGTCCGAACAGGCCGAGTTCGGGCCGAACACCGAACTTCCGAACCACGTTCGCCCATCCCTACAGCCTAGATAATCCTACAGAATGCTTTGGGGCTTCCAGTAAAACTGCAATGGGTACTCCCATGGGTAATTCCCACACCTGGGTGCCTGATGGCCCCAAATGCAAGCATTATCCAGAGAAACTGACAAGCCCGAGCTGGGAGTGCTGTAGAGCCTGGCTCCTCAGTGCTCCAGCTGGGGCAGGTCATTTCCAAAGACCAGCCAGCATTTCACCCCCTACAGCGCCTCTCAGCTTACCAATACTTTCAAGTATTTATGAAAGGCAATTTTCTATTATTTATTATTTATCAATTGTTTTTTTATTTATTAATTTATTATTATTATTATTATTATTATTATTATTATTATTATTAAATAGCTTGACTGATAATACCAAAAAATCCATGGCTTTTGTAGTCTATTTGCAATAAGCTGATTGTATGGTTCTCACTGTCAGGCCTTGGTCCTCTGATTGGGTAAAGCATGTAGCTGGGTCCATTATAAGTTTTATCAGAACTCCAGGCTTAGAAGTTTAAAATTGGCCTTAAAAAGAGGGTGAAGGTGGAGGACAATATTTTGATTGTGGTTTGTGGACCGAGGCTTCTCTTACCTGCCTGAGTGAATCCAGCTGCCCGGCTTAGTTCATCATTGCTGGAGCCCGAGTTGGGGCAGAGCTAGCGGACCCGCTGCCAGCTTAAAAGTTACCAGCAGCTTCCGGCGGCGCCAGTGGTGCATGCCGAAGGGACATGCACAAAAGGGTGTGCACCCTTTTGTTCGCCCTTCGGCGCGCTCCGGTGCGGGGGGCATCCCTCTCTCTCTTCTCCCTTTTTCTTTTTCTCTTTTCTAGCTTTTATTTTAGCAGGTTGTTGCTATAGGCGCAAGTCATATGCCAGGTAATAAGAGATTGCGGGGGGTTTAGGGGGGAAGCCCTTCCCCTAACATTAAAAATATGAAACAGAGAAGGCTTGATCCCTTTCTCAGTAAACTTGAGGTGGGAGCGCTCCGGACGGAGGTTGGACCTTTACGGACTGTGGAATTAGGGGGAGGTAGGTTAATTTCTAGTTCTAGAGAGTTGGACACAGAAAGTCTCCCCCCTCATGGCATTCAACTCCTATAAATCTTGAGGAAGAGGGATCCTTGATGCTACCGACTTGTAATTTACTATCTGCACAGCCTGTTCCAGAGTGTCTGACTGACTTTTTAACGAAACATGTGGCAGTTACGGCAGAGACAATTCAGTTCATGTGCACGCAGGTGAACCAAATTCATGGGAAACTGGACCAGTTGGCGTTAGCAAGAAGGGGACCTAAGAAGATTCAGTCATGTCCTCGGTCAATGCAGCAGTTCCCTTCTTGTAGCAATCTCCCCTCCGATAAGTGTAAATTGAGTAAGCGATGTAATCCGGCCTTGGGGAATTTTGTGAACATTTTGCCTAAGGATGATCCTGATATGTTTTATCCCCTTCCTTTTAATTTGATATTTGTAATTCTCCTCTTTCGGGGTAAATGATCCCCTTCCTGGAATATGCCTCTTGATGCTGCTGAACATCTTAGGATGTTGTTTAATGAGCCTATAACGAGGCATGATATCACCTCGATTGATCAACTCCTAGTGTCAAAGGCAAGGCAAATGGTCAATGTGCAATTTAATTCCTTAGGGACAGTTAGTTTAGTATGGGGGAAAAAAGGTTATTTGGAAGAACCAGCAGTGTTCCCCTCTAGGGCATTTGGGTCTAATTCAGGTCAGATAAGAGTGACAGTGGATGCTGGGGCAGGGGAGCTGCCAGCTCCTGGGCCTTTAGTGGACACATTGATTTCTTCCCAGATTTTGCCCCCTCCTTTAGGCCCCAAGGTGGGCCCCAGCTCCAGCAAACTGAGGCTAGGTCAATAGGTTTGTAGGCTTCTCCTATGGAGATGGAGCCGCAACAACCTCAGGGCTCTTGGCCGCAAGCTCCTTCCCTGCTTCCAAGGGTGTTGTAGATGGACCCTTCCCTTCCCCTCAGCTCCAACTGGTTGCCAGACTGGATGCTTTGTGTTCACAACTTAATCAATTAAGGGTGCCAGATCCTTTGACGAGATCTACTCGGTGGAAGACTCAGTCTAAGAAACTACTCTGCCCCAGGGAAGATTTCCAGCTGTCTTGCCCTATCCAAGGGGAAAGCCCAGTTTCCACTCCAGTCATAGATGTAAGTCATACACCTCCCATAATTAGTGGAATAGCTCAAAGGGCGCCTTTAAGACCTTCCTTGGTAAGTAATAGTGACACTTCTTTTAGGGTGTTAGAGAAGGTTCTTAATAGGGAAGCTGAGACAAGGCAGGGGATGGGAGAAGGGCCCTTGGAGTCTGTTAAAGACACCCATTCATGGGAGCCTAGTTGCCCCCCTCAGGGGGGGTTAAATTCTGCTCACGGGCTGGGGGTGGAGATGGCAATAAATGAGAGTGCCAAATGGGGGGGGTGTCAGGAATCAAAGAGTGTGGGGCCAGAGGAAGGGAAAGCTAGGGGAGCGGGGACGCGTTAGGAGCAATGCGGCCAGGCCGCGGCATTCCCCGCCAGCCAGGGAGGCCACACCCCCACGTAGCTCGAGGGCAGGGCCGGCAATAGCTTTGCGATGCTCTGTGCGCCTGCAACCAGGGCCGCACCAAACGGAGGCGGCAAACTTAGGGGAAACCCCGCTAGGCCTAGGTGTGCCGCCGACAAGCAGCCCAGCTGGGGAATCAGGGGCGGGGCCCGGAATAGCGCCGCGACGCTCTGAGCGTCTGCGCCACAGGGCGGGGCCCACCGCAACATTATTTAAAGTGGGTCAGGCTCACTAGGGCGGTGCCGGTGAACAGCATAGCTGCGAGACTGGCCCAAGCGTTGGCGTGGTATACAGAGAGTTGCAGTGAAGGAGACGGAGCGTGCGTGGTGGTGTGTGCTTGGAGTGGTGCGAGTGAGTACGAGTGCGGGGAGCAAGAGGGGTAGGAGCGAAGTATACGTTTGGGTGGGTGGTGTGTGGTGAACCGTGGAGAGCACTATAATCCCCCTTGGGCCCTGTGAGAAACCCTTCCTGTCTGTACGTGTGAGTTGCTGTTCATTCCCTTCCCCGCATCCCTGGAGCCTTCCCCCCCTAGCCTCACTACTCCTCTCACGTTGTATTAGTACATTTCGTCCCTTAGTTTCACGAGTGTGTGTGTGGGTGTATAACGGGGATAGGAGCTGTCATTACAGCCCCACGCCCAGCGGGGGCAATCCTCAGGGCCTTGCTGGTTCCCCCCCGATGATGACATAGGCCACGTCTCTCTTGGAGAGGTTTTGGGCCCTATACAAACCTGAGGGGTGTTTTTGCATACATTCAAGGATTGTTCCCGCGGAGGCCTGGGTTAGAGGGCAAGTAACCCAGAAAAGGTCTGCTAGGTACCATCTTCTTCCCCCCTCCATACCTCCCTACCCTCACAGGGGGGGGCGAGGAGTCTGGGGAACCATTTAAGGCTTCCTCAGGAGGCCAGAGTTTCTGACTAGCAGTTGATTACTTGGCTAGGATTGCCTCCTGGAACTTCTCTGGATGGTGGTCCCGCCTTAAGGACCCAGAATTCGGGCCTTTTCTTCAGGCATTGGATGTTTGTCTCTTGCAGGAGACTTGGTCATTGGGAGATTTGGACCTGGAGGGGTTTAGGATTTACTCACTTAAGGCTTTTCCTTCCCCTCATCAGGGGAGGCCAAGCGGAGGTTTGACCCTTGTGACTCCAGTGAATAGGAATTTTAAAATTGAATTAATAAACTCATTTAAATCCTACTTTGGGTTTTATTCCTGCTTGTCCCCTCTGGGTGCAGAGATAGTTATAGGGAATATTTATATTCCTCCAATCTCTTCTGATTACTACTGCCCTCAAATCTGGAGGGAACTTGTTATGGGGATCCAGAAGGTGCGGCAGCTATTTCCCCTGGTCCCCTTGGTTTTGGGGGGTGATTTTAATACCAGACTGGGGGACCAAGGGAGGGTTCAGCCCTCCTTGAATTTGTTTGACATTCCCCCTCGGGTTTCTCAGGATACATTTTCAAATGGGAATGCGGCAAATATGATCCAGATGACTAAGGATTAGAACTGGTGATCCTGAATGGAAGGACTAGGAGGGACAGAGAGTTTTTTTTTACATATCACGCACATCAGGTATCCAGTGTAATAGATTTCTTTCTGGTCCCTTTGTATTTTTTTCCAAAGGTAACAAGCCTTAGGGTCTCTAGTTCTACCTCGGGTCATTTCCCTGTTATCCTATCATGTCAGACCCCGGGGGGAGGAAGTATGCCCCTGTCTCTAAAGGTCTTTTGCCTAAAGCTGTCTCCTATTTTGAGAGACCAAGATGGTCTGCAAAGATGACCTCGATCTTGATAGATCTTCAACGAGATCCTGAAGTTCACTCCCTCTGGCAGACGGTGAGAGGAGGAGGTCCAAATGCTTTCAGGGGGATTTGAGGAATTGTTGTCCATTTTTACATTTAGATTAGATTGGACCACCGTGGGGAACAGTTTGGGGTAGGTGGGCCCAGGTGGTTCAATTCATCCTGCCGGAGGCTACGTACAGCAATGAGGAGGGCAGCGAGAAATCTGAAGTTGAATCCTTCAAGGTCCACTAGGGACACCTTCCTGGGCTTACGCTCTCAATATCGTAAATTGATAAATGAAAGGTGCACAAATCACCAAAAGAATCAGTGGACCCTCCTGCAAAAGGTGTCAGGAAAGAGCGATTCAAAGAAGTTCTGGTCACTTATTTGGCAAGCCAGGCTGGGGGGTGGGTATGTACCCATGGCTTAAATACATCCTGTACTTTGGGAAGATTTTTATAGGGAGGTGTTCACGCCACTACAGGGTTCAGTTGATTGTCCTCGGGTGGTTTTTGAGGATACATTTCAGCAATGGCCTCCAGTGTTGCCGGAGGAAATTATCACATTAATCGGCCAGATGAGATCAGGTAAGGCCCCCGGGGAGGATCTGATTATGGGATACCAGCTTAAGACTTCCCCTGAATGGTGGGCGGAACTTTTGGCCCCAATCTTCACAAAAATCAATGTATCTGGGAAGATCCCCAAAGCTTGGATCAACAGTGTTGTAATACCAATTTTCAAAAAAGGTGACCCGACTTCCCCAGAGAATTACCCACCAATAAGCTTGCTTAGTGTGGTGGGAAAATTGTACACCCGGTACCTTTTGGAAAGACTGTTGAACTGGCTTAAGGCCTTTGATATTATAACTCCAGAGCAAGGGTTCCAGAGGGGCAAGTCCATGGTGGATCACGCCCTTGTCCTCGCCCAAATGATACGGAGGTGTGTTGCGCGATGTGGGAGAGTGTTTCTGTGCTTTGTGGACCTGAGGATGGCCTTTGATTCCATCTTCAGGGAGAGGCTTTGGTATAAGCTTAGCTCCCTGCGGATGGAGCCTCGGCTATTGTATCTCCTGATGCAGCTCCATCGGGGGAACACTCTCCAGGTGCGCTAAAACCAGGAAGGTGCCCTTACAAGGAAGGTGGTGGTGGATCGAGAGGTAAGGCAGAAGTGCCTTTTGGCACCGATCTTATTCAACTTCTTTATAAATGATCTGCCCCCCTACTTGTTAACTGTCGACTCTCATCCACCGCAGGTGGGGGATAGGAAGATCTCATCCCTCTTGTATGCGGATGATGCTGTTCTTATTTTGCAGTCCTTAATTGATCTCCGGAGGGCCATGCAGTGTATGGGGGATTATGCTTTGAGAGAGGGTTTAGTTATCAATTTTACCAAAACAAAGGTTATGATTATAGGCCGTAGGAAGAACAAAGAAGTTCACCAGTGGAGGATCGGGTCTAATGAAATCTCCCAAGTGTTCCAATTTAGGTATTTGGGAGTTAATTTCTCCAATTCCTCGAGTTGGCAGGTACATGGGACTGTTGCGAAGAGCCAAGCTTCCCAGATGACAGGAACTATTTTGAAATTCTTCTATGGGAAAGGGGGTAAGATGGTGCTTCCTGCTCTCTGCCTGTTTCGGGTCAAGGTCATACCTCAGCTTCTCTATGCCTTCCCAGTATGGGGTTTGACATCCATTGCCACTCTTGAGACGGCTCAAAACTCTTTTATGCATGCAATTTTGGGAGTCTCGAAAGGAACTCCTCAGATTCTGCTGAGACTGGAACTGGATTGCTGGCCTATACGTCTTTTGGCCCTCCAGTCTATCATTAGATATTGGTTTAAGATCATTTTGTTACCCTCTGAGGATAAGTCCTTGGTGAGGTTAGCAAGAGACGGAGGGCTTTTGGCTTCCTGGCTAGAGCAAGTGGAGGAGATGATCAGAAAGCTGGGTTTTGATCCACTGAGGCTGATAGATATTGGTTTTAAATTAGCCTGGTTTCAGATGAGGCAATGCCTCAGAGACCAACAATGCCAGTTAGACTCGGCCCAAGTGCAGCTCCAGCGGGTAGTTAGGGGTTATGTCACCCCGGGAGCTCCCCTTGCGAACTCCTCTTATTTGGTGGTTTGGCCAAATTTCCATTCAAGTCGGGTGTTCTTCAGATTGCGCTGCAGGGTTTTCCCGTCGGCCATTCTGGAGGGACGCTATTGGGGGATCCCATGAGAAGACAGGATATGCTGTTTCTGTGACCTTCAGGCCTTAGATACCACTAACCATCTGATTTTTGAATGCCCAATGTTAACGACTCTTCGGGTCAGGGTATTAATTCTTGTTCAAAAGTTACCGGAGAAGAACTCAGAGGCCAAGTGCTATGTGTTATGTTTAAATCCAATAGCTTCAGATTTAACAAAGGAAGTCGCAATTTTTGCGAACTTTGCCGATCAGGCAAGGCAAAAATGGGCGGGGGGCAGTGATAGGATTTACAAGAAAAATGGGCATGGTAGGTGACTTGTCTTTGGGGTAATGGGCCCTATGGAGGTTTAATGTTTGTATCTTTTTAGTAGAGTGGAAGAAGTATGGGGAGAGAACCTTTTGGTCAGAAAAGACTAGTTGGGGAATTTGGATAAATTTTGCTCAGTTTCATTTGGGATATCGTTCTCTTGATTTGTGGGGAGGGGATGTTGCTGTTTATTTGGTATCCTGGATAGTTTTATTGTGATTTGCTATTAAATCCATCAATGATGATGGATACCTTTACCCTTAGCCGTATCGGTTGATGGTTAATGATTTAATTTTGTGTCGACTAACAAATTGGTGTAATTTTCTTATTAAGCCGTATCGGTTGACAGATAATGAGTTAATTTTGTATGGATTAACAAATGTTGTAATTTTATTAGTGAATTTGTAGTGTTTGTTCATATTATGCATTTGTCTATTTTGTTATGACCAAAGGTCAAACAACAAAATAATAATTGATTGATTGTGGTTGTATTATATCAACCTTTTGCAGTAAATAGAAATGGTACAGTAATGCTATGGGCACAATAAAAATGTGTTAGTTTAATAGGACCTCCATATTCTTAACTGTGTGCTTTGTATATCATATTTCACACTACATGTGGTTTGTGGATACACATCATACAGCAATGTGCAAATTAGCAAACCCATTTAAACAAATGCTTTTTATATATCTTTAGAACCACTGAAGTGCAAACAAATGTATGAGCATGTTAAATTGCCTGCACAAATCAGGAAATGCACCAGCAGGTTAAAACCACCTGAGCTGTAAATGTTTCCTTTTGTAGCCATAATTACTTTATAACAAGAATGTCAATAAATGTACTGCATCCATATTACATTTTATGTAACTAGAAAAATGTACACAGTGATCAATTAAATTAGCACACACATGCAGTATGTTTACATTTTGTTGATATTAAATCTTGTATGGATAAAGTATGGTATAATTAATTCTGTACAGTAACAATGGGGTGAAGTAATAATTCTGTTTTGAGGCAAAGTTAATTTATTAGGGATAATTTTATTCCATAGAACATTAAATAACAGATATAGATGACAACTGAGTCTATATTTCTTTGAAAACATATTGCATTAATCTTTCCATTATACACTCTGGTAATATTCCTGTGAACTGAAAACTGACAGTAGATCCATAAACAAATGGTAATGATAAATGGCAAAGTATCAAGTGGCAAGAAGGTATAAAGTGGGGTAGAACAGGGATTTCTGTTAAGCCGGATCTTATTTCACGTATCTAGTCATTTTTAAGAAGGGAATGAAGAACATATTAATGAAATTTGCAAAAAATTATTATGATATTAAACGTAAAGAAACAATGAACATCACTGAGGACACAGTAATAAAGCCCAACGGCAAAGGATAAAACCAGAGGACAAGAGAGATTAAAACAGGGGCAGTAAATGGTACACTAAGATGCAGCTTGAAAAAAAAATTAAATTTCTATATCTATATCTATATCTATATCTATATCTATATCTATATTTATCTATCCACAAATATATAGGTCTAATTAGTATGGGGAGGCAAAATGCAGACATGTCCCCGCAGAACTTTCAGGTTTCTGCATCTTCTTTACTTTTGGTAGTAGGTTTAGGGGTTATGGTGCAACATCAGCCAGGCTATACTATGTCAAGAACAGAGTTAACACCCTCACTTTTTGGGCAGGATCTCTTTCTCTCTCTCTCCAACTTCTGTGTGTGTGTGTGTGTGTGTGTGTGTGTGTGTGAGAGAGAGAGAGAGAGAGAAACTGTTACATAGTAAGCAAATGCTTCTTCCCCTGACCAGGTGATAAGACACAATAACATCTTAACTTACTACACTAGTAATTCCCAACGTTTCCTGCTCCAGAGATCCATCATACCAGGGACTAGTAAAAAGGCATATTGTACAAGGTGCTGACTTCTGTTTCAACCTGTAGTTTTTCGGTGGAGGTTACACAGAGAGAGACATGCACATAAGAAAATAACCTCTTTTCTATCGTATTTGGAAATGCAGTACCTCCTGATTAATACCTTCTTATTACCTGCTCAAAACGTGAGTGTGTGCAATTTAGGGGTGTGCAGAAGGCACCAGCTTAATTTCCATTTTGGATTCATTTTCATTTCAAAAATGTAGTTATGTATTTGATTTTGTTTGTAATTTATCTTTGTTTTAGTAATTAAACTTTGTTTACCATTATTTTCAATGGGCATCAGTTTTTAGGTCTTGCATTGGTTTAAATAGTAGTTTTACTTTGTCTCTCTGACACTTTCCCATCCCCAAACTTGCAGAGAGTGCCCTAGGGTGGCAGAATATGAAAGAGAGAGACTGACAGCAAACAGCAGGCAGGCACAGCAACAGGAGGCACTAGGAGGCAGCAGGTGGGCACATGAGCCTCGGACACTAGCAGGCAGAGGAGCAGCAGACACAGGCATTGACACCCCAAGTATGACAGGGCTTCAACTTGCAGAGAGTTCCTCAGGGTGGCAGGATATGAGAGAGAGAGAGAGAGAGAGAGAGAGTGGCATCAGGCAGCAGGAGAGCAGAGGAACAGCAGGCACTGGCATAGGAGACTTGGCATCTCATGTAGAACAGGTCTTCTACTTGCAGAGAGTGCCCCAGGGTGGTAGGATATGAGAGAGAAAGGGAGACTGGAAGCAGGAAGGCAGAAGAGCAGTAGGCAGTGGCATTGGCACCCCAATGATGACAGGTTGTCAGCTTGCAGCGAGTGCCCCAGTGCCTGGTCTAAAATAGAATCTTAAAAAGAAACCAAAGGTCAGATCCTGCTTAGTGTCCCTATCTTTACCCAGGACTAAAATCAATTTTACAACATGCTCTGTACAACAGGGAAGTAGAAAGGTAGTGAGGCCATGGGAATGAATGGGAATCATCAGCCATGTGAAAACATGACTGCAGGACAACATTAAGATATAGGCATTTGATTAGTTAGCATCAGGCAATAGCTATTTTGTGAATGATCCCTTACTGGCTTTCATTTGTTTGTATGGACATGGAGCTAGAATCTGGTGGTGTGAGTGAAACTTAGGTATGGCCGAACGCGGTTCGGAAGTTCGGAGTTCTACCGAACTCGACCAATTTGGTCGACTGAACCGAACTTCCGAACCGAACTCGATTTTTGAACCGAACCAAATTTCCGAACTTGGCTATGTTCGCCCATCCCTAAAAGATAATATTCCATTTAGTTCAATGGGGTTTGAACTTCCAAACTTTGTTCGGAAGTTCGGAGTTCGGACCGAACTCGAATAGTTCGGTCGACCGAACCGAATTTCTGAACTGAACCGAACTTGGTTCTGTTCGCCAATCCCTATGTATAATCATAGTGCTTGAATAATTTGGTAACTGCCAATCTACATAAACATATGTAAAATGTTCTAAAAGTACTACCCAAGCTAATACTTTGATAACATATGTTATATTTTCTAAAAGTATTATGCAAAGTAATATTTTGATGTCTTGATCCTAATGAGTTAGAGAAAATGTGAACCCAGCTTTCATCTTTGCCTGAGGAAGATTTAGAAAAAAAATATATCAGACCTTCCCTTGCTCAACAATGGTGCATTGTGTTTTCCAAAATCTACTTCCATGAAAAATACTCCACATCTGACAGTTGATGTAGGGCAGTAGTTATTCCTTTATTGTACTGGCCTATCTGACCTTGACAATTATAGCAATATACAAAAGGAAAATTCTAAATCATAAATCATAAATCAAACACCATAAACCATATATACATAATATAAAATAAAACTATTTAAATCTTAAATTTTATATATTAAAAACAAAAAAAAACCTTAATAGATCCATCATGTCCCCTATTTCTCCAGGAGTTATTATCATTGTCAGTTCAGAATCTAACAGCAAGCATGGAAGAAATTTCTACTAAATTTCAGGATGTTATCCATGGGTGTTTTCAGACGTTACGAGATCACGCTCAACCACAGTGAACCACGCTCAATCCCGCAGCAGGGCCAAAGAGCCATGAACGTCTGTTCGGCACGCGCCAGATGTTTACCACGCTCAATACCCACATGGGGTCAGTTATAACCATGCTTCCCAGGCTAGCCGGGGGAATATCCCGGGAAGCGTGGTCAAACGAACCCCCACCGGGAAGCAATGAAAAGTAACGTCTGGACGCCAATCCCGGGGCAGAACCAAAGGAAACTAGCCCCAGCCATGGACAATACACACAGCGTCGCTGCCAGGCAACCAGCAACAACACAACCACCAGAGGGAGATTTAAAGGGAAATCTACAGCAGGCAAGCGTGGCGGGATGGAATGAGGAGGGAGGCGGAAGAGAGCGGAGGCAGAGACAGCGACACTGGCGGGGCAGGAGGCGGAGGAGGTGGAGGCAGGGGCAGTNGCGTGGCGGGATGGAATGAGGAGGGAGGCGGAAGAGAGCGGAGGGAGAGAAAGCGATGGTGGTGGAGGAGGAGGAGTGGAGGAGGAGGTACGGGCACCGATGGAGGTGCAGGGAGTACAGGCAGAGGAGGGGGGCACGGGGGTCCAGGCGACCACGGAACCGGGCCCAGGACAACACCAAGAGCACCACGCGGGACGCGACCCTGGGGACAGCAGCCGGAATGGGGTCAGAGGAGGCACCCAGGAAATGGGTAAGGGGAACCAAGGGGAGGGGAACAGGGGGCACAGGGGGCCCCCGGGGGTGGGCAGGCAGGGCACGGCCGGGAGACCGGGAGGAAAACGGGGGGCAGGGGAGCCCCATGAGGGGGCCCCACTGGCACCTGACCCACCACTCCCCACCTACCATCCCCACAGACCCGGAAGATGGCCCAGGAGGGCGAGCCCACAGAGGACACCGGCCCTGCGCGGGCGGAGGCACGCCCGGAAGAGGAGGAGGAGGAGGAGGAGGAGGACCCGCAGTGGGGACGCCGGAGGAAGGTGTACCACCGAGGGGGCCAGTGGGGCCTCCAGGAGACCAGGGACTTCATCAGGATATGGGAGACCCTCGAATACCAGCTTGAGCTCGCACTAAACCAGCGGAACGAGCATGTCTACAAAGACATTGTGCGGGACATGGAGGCGGCTGGGCATGAGCACACAGTGGCCCAGTGCCGCTCAAAGGCCAAGGAACTCAAGAGGGGGTACAAGGCCATCCGCGACAACAGTAGGCAGTCCGGACATGGGGCCCAGACCACCCCCTTCTATGAAGCCCTGGACCGCATCCTCCATAAAAAGGGGTCCATAGTCACCCCATGGCTCATGGGCAGCACTGTGGTCCAGGGCAGGGAGCAGGCAGAGGTACCCCCTTCCCTCGCCACCCGCCCGGTAAACACAACCTCTGGGGCCCCGGACACCCAGGAAGAGGGCCCAGCGGCTTCCAGCACCTCCAGACCCCCCCCCCAGCAGCAGCCCGGAGAGCGCCCAACTCCGGGCCGGCCCAGCAGAGTCCGAGGCCGGCACTGTCACCACCCTCAGCCAGTGGTCCCTGGGGGAGCACTCCCACATCGAGGGGCCGGCCTCCAAGGGCTCCGAGATGGATATAGAAGGTAAGCGCCCATCCCGGAGAGGGGAGGGACCACGACCCAGGGGGAAAGGGCAAGGGGCACCGTGCAGAGGGGGCAGGGGCCGCCACGGGCCGCCCCCAAGCCCCCAGGGGTGAGGCAGAAGGGGGCCCACTCGCAGGTCCCCACAACCCCCACCCCAACCACCACAGCCCCCCCTTGCCCGCAGGACATGGAACACCCCGGGAACGGACCCAGGAGACAGAGCAGGCAGATGCCGAGGATCCCATCCAGTAGGTGCAGGATCCAGGTGAGGCAGCCGGGGCAGGAGGGAGGGAGGGCACGTGCCCTGGGGTGGAGGGAGGGGGTCCCCGGGTGGGTGGAGGGGATGGGAGGGGCTGTGGTCAGGGGGTGGGGGGCCCTGGGAGAGGTGCCCGGGAGCCCGAGGGGCCTGTGCCCCATCCTGGCCAGGGGGCAGGGGCAGGCACAGACCCACCCTCTCGTTCCCACAGGGCAACCCCGGCACCCGGCGTCCCCATGGCCTGTGGCCCCAGCGCAGTGCATGTAGGAATACCGGGCATGGGTCCGCAGGTGGAGGGAGGAACAGGCACAGGACATCATGCAGAAAGTGGAGGAACAGGGGGAGCGGATGATCGAGGCCATGGGCCGCATGGAGGCGGCCATCGAGCGGTCCTTGGAGTGGGCTGAGGAGAGGGACAAGAGGCTCCAGGCTGAGGTGCGGCTGGAGCGGCGCCGGGAGCACAGGGAGCACAGCAGGCAGGAGGAGCTGCTCGGGGGCCTCAGGCAGGACATCCAAGCCATGGTGCGGGAGCACTCGGCCAAAATGGACCGCTCCCACGACATTGGAACCTCCCTGCTCCTGCACGCCAGCACGATGTGTGCCTATGTGCTGGCAGGCACACCCTCAGGCACCCTGCCTGCCCAGGTCCAAGGAACCCTGCCCAGGGTGCCACTGCTCATCTGAGAGTGGGCCCTCCACTCGGGCTCTTCCCAGTGGGCGAGGGCCCTAGCCCACCACGCCTGTGGGCGCTCTGCGACCCAAAGACTTCTGGCTATGGGCATAGCAAGCAGGGCAGCCAGGTGCATGGTCTCCCTTGCCCAGAGGAGGTGCCTCGCAGCCCGGAGGAGCACTGCGGGCCGGGTCAGGTTCCGGCTGGCAGCCTGCCACTCCCCCAGGTGATGCGCTGCGCCCTGAGCCGCACACGGGCTCGCCTGTGGCTGTGGTGGGCCCAGAGGCCCCTGGTGGACATCTGGGCCAGGGCAAACCACAGCCGGGTGGCCAGCTGCACCTCCGCAGCCTGGAGGCGCAGCTGCTTGGTGTGGTCATGGAACCACTCGGCTGCGAGCGCGAGGAACATCCAATAGGCAGCTGCCCTGTCACGCTCCATGGTGGTAGGGCCCAAGGGGGGGCCAGGAGCACTTATACCAGGCCTATGCTGGCGGGCCTATCTGGGGAGTGGGCCCCTGGGCGGGCATGGTCCCCCCCAGGGGGGGGCTAGGGCATGCGGCCGTGCAATTGGGCCCCGCACCAGGCGGGGCCCCTGGCCTCGCCCCTGCATGGGCGCGTGGGTCTGCATGCTCCCAGGGCAGCTGCATTCACTCAGACTTCTCCACCGCCACCCCGGCCCCCCTCCCCATGCTGTTTGCTACAGGATGGCCTTGAAGGTGCGATTAGCCGGACAGCCTGCTCGCTGTTGTGTTGTGCAGCTGTGCTGGGTCTGCAACCCATGCGTCGCTCTGTTGTGCTACAATGTTGTGGTTTGCGGCCGCATTCCCTGTACTTGGGGCCCCTCGGAGCCCCTCCCAGCCCTGGAGGGTGTGTGTGTCCCCAGGGCTCTGTGTTATTCTCCCTGTCATGCTGGACCATGGCTGGCTGACCATCCACAGGGCTCCCACTCCCCGGCCCCCAAGGGGCCCCCCATATCTGGGCCTTCCGCGAGACCATGTCTCTGTGTGACCTGTGGCATACCCTGGCCGTGCAGCTGCTCCTGGGCACCCCGGGTGCCTTTGAGAGCCTGAGCTCTGGACTCTGCTACTTCGGCTATGAGGTGAGCGCTCATGATTGCCAGCTGCATATGGAGGCTCTGGGGCTTGTTCGTTTCCCTGAGGGGCGCATCCCAGACAAGCGGTGCTCTCATGTGCCCTGGACTGGGGCAGAGGCCGTGTCTGCGCTGGTGGTGTGCGGTCTGGGCACCTACATGGAGTGCCTTGCTGAGGGTGGCCCTGCCTTGGCCGTGTCCTACTTTTCCTGTGTTCACGGGGTGTGTGGGTACCAGCGCACCCGTGGGGCGGTGTACCATCGGCTGCTGGAGCTGGGACATCTTCCTTGGCCCCCTTCTGCTGCCTGCTGTGTGTCGGAGCCTTCCATGGTGGAGATGTTGGCCCTGTTAGGGGTGTGGTCCCGTGTGGACATCTAGCTGGCTCTCACCATGCATGATCCCTTCGAGGCGTACTACCTGATTGTGCACCACATGTCAGTGCAGGGGTACCGCCGGGGCTTTCTGCATTGGCCCCACCTGGTTCACCAGGAGGGGCACCCAGGCCCTGGGCCCACTGTGGCCCCCAGCGGCAGCCTGTGACTCCTACTGCTCCTCCCGGCCCCCCTGGTGTTGTGTCCCCATGTGGGCTCCTGCCCCGGTCCGGGGGGGGGCCCAGTCCCCACTGCCTGCTCCCACCCTGGTGTCTCTGCCATGGTGTGATCCCAGCTGCCTCGTGGGGTGCTGATGCCCCTGCCTGTGCCCTGGGCCCCCTCCGGACCCCCCCACCCCAGTTGCCCATCCCGGTGGCTGGGTGCGGCACTCTGTGTGGCCTCTCGACCTGCCCGTGTGCAGCTACCGGTCCGCTCCCACCTGCCCTGGCTCCTGCTGCACCCCCCCCATGGGTGCTTGTGTGACCTGGAGGTTTGGGTGCCCCTGGACTGGACCGTGTTCCTTCCCTGGGGGGGCCTCATCGCTGGACCTGCAGCATGGCTCCACACGACCTGGCTGGCCTTGATCTGCCCCTCTGTGACTGTGGGGCTACCTTCCTCCTCTGGGGCCCTCTCCGCCAGGCTCGCTGTGCATTGTGGGACCCCATCGTGCCTTGGTCTGGGGGTCCCGGTCCCCCCTTTCCAAGACTGCCTATGTTGCTGTGGGGGCGCCTCTGTGGGCTGCGGTGCTGTGGGGGTGGGGGTTGCTGCTGCCTGGGCCCTGCCCTGCCCCTTTGCAGTGCCCCCCCTCATCCCTGCCCTCGCTCCCGTTGTTCCTTGTGACCTTTTCAGGGCACCCTCGCCCCCCTTCCCGACCTTTCCCATGTATGTGTGTGTGTGTGTGTGCCCGGGCGTGTGGTCGTGCAGTGTGTTCTGTTGCGGGCTCGCTGTCTGTGTGCGTGCTGTGTGTGGTACCTGTCAGCCTGTTCACCCTCTTCCCCCCTCCCTTCCCGTTTCCCTTGTGTGGGCCCCATGAGGGGGCCCCACTGGCTTCGTTGCCCTCAGGCGGCCATGTCCGTGTGCCTTTTGGCTTCGTTTGCCCTCAGGCGGCCATGTCCGTGTCCCGCCCCTGCCCGGTGTCTTCTGGGAGTTTTGACCACGGCTGGGGATCGGCGTCACGTCTGTTGTGCTGCCCCAGTCCGTGATGAGTTGGCCCGATTCCCGGCCGTGGTCACGGTCCCGTCACGTCTATTTGGGGCTTTTGTTCACCCCAGGGCGTGGTTGTTTTGGTCGCCCCCACTGGGGATTCACCGTGGTGAACCTCCCGCCCGTAACGTCTAAAATCACCCCATAATACAATGATAAATCATACACAGACAAAGATCGTGCTGTATTGCACAAACAGACTATTGCCTCTCAGTTTAGATGTCATAGCAGCAAATGTTGCCGTTGTTTGTTACCTCATTATTCTCAACATTTAATAGATACATTAATTTCTGCTGAATTTTCCTATACTCCCCCATTTTAACCTTCCTCATAAATCCATTTCTAGGTTTTAAATATAAGGAACAAAAAAATAATAACAATGTGGCAAATCTTCAGCCTCCCTGGAGTTACAGATGCATAACCATTCTTGCCAACCTTGATACCTGCCTATTGTTATGGCAATTTCTGTTATCTGCAATCTCAAGGCAGTAAAAGCCCTTCTGTGATTTGAGTTCAGGATATTCTTTAAGCAATTTGGGGCCTCCAACAGTGGCAACCAATTTTTATAATATGGGGAAATACAGGAAATAGCTGCCTGAAATTTTTGCATCTGATAATCAACATCATTAATCTTTATCTTAATCATCTTTACGTCAAGGTTAAATGAAAACTCAGAGATAAATTCAAAAGAAAGCCCTAATCAGTTTAGATTGTTAGTCACCCTTTCCCACCAGTCATCCTTGCCCCCATACCCCAGAAGAAGACAAGCACACTCAGATATGGATTTGAAAGACTGTACTCTTTATTGATGTACAGTTTAGGTCAGAGGGAGTTCCACTCTCTGGATCCAGGTTCCAACTTACTAATGATTATAAAGAGCAGCCTGATGTCCCTCAGTACCACACTATAATTAACTATCCTAGGTTGCTCTCACCCCCAGACACCCAGCTGGTTGATAAGGCTCTCACCCTGTGTCAGGACTGGGTCTTGAACTCCCAGCCCTGGAGGGTTGAGAAGCACTACCGTAAGGGCTGGTGCTATTGTAGTTGCTAGTAGTGGCTTGATCCTCTTTCCCTGTGTCCTTCCTTGTGGCTCTGCCCCCTGTGTGGGCACACCCATCCCCAGCTGTGCCCTGTTTCCCTAGTCCTGCCTCCTACCTTCCTGATTGGCCACAAGGAGCATTTATGCCATGGAGTGGTTGCGGGAAGCTGTGGGAGCAAATGCTCTTACCACTTGTGTGCAAATCCCTGTGTGATGTCTTGTGCACCCTACCTTTTCCTGCTTGTGTCAGTGGATCTCCCTTTTCCAGTGTGCTTGTGAGTTTCTGTGTATATGTGTGAGCCTTGGACCTGCCCCTTTTTCCTTTTGTGTTGGCTGTTCAGGTGTCTGGTTAGTCTTGCCCTCCCTGTTGTGCTCTGTGTTCTCCCCATTGCTTGTACTCCCCCATAGCTTTGTTCCCCATTGTTCTGTGTTCCCCCTGTTGCTCTGTGTTCCCCCCCATTGCTCTGTGCTTTCCTGTAGCTCTGTTCCCTGTTTCTCTGTGTCCCCCCCCCCCCATTGCTCTGTTCCGTGCTTCCCTGGAGCTTGGTTCCCCGTTGTTCTGTGCTTCCCCAGAGCTCTGTGCCCTGTTGCTCTGTGCTCCCCCATAGCCCTGCCCCATTTGTGTTCCTTGTGGCCTTTTGTTTCCCATAGCCAGTGTTCCTCTTAGTTTGTTGGATCTTGCTCTCCCTTAGCTGTGTCTTGCCTTGCCTCACCTCTCTATAGTGGGTGTTCCCTCCTTTCCTTACTTTTCCTTTGTGCCAACTTTAACTCGCTTCTCCCTGGATGGTATCCTCTCTGTTGATCTTGGAACCCCTCTGTCCCTTCCCCTCTGGGACCCTTTTCTCTTTCCTTTCTGTAACCTCAATGATGAGCTGTGCACTCTGAGGTCGGGTTCCCCTGCTGGTAAGATGAGAGCTGACTCAAAACACCCAAGAGACCGACTGAGAGGTTTTTCCTTCCTGATATCTCACCTATCTGGTTTCCCTGGACCCTTCCTACGGTTACCCTGCTCCAGGTATAGGTTCCCTCATCCCCCTTTTCTTGCTAGCGTAGGTTCCTTCTCCCCTCCTCCCATGACAGACCCCTGATACCAACCCAAAACAGGTTGGAAGGCAAGGGCCCTGCCAGCCAGAACTGCCCCTGTCCTCGGCTGAGTTGCTTCTCCTGCCTGTCATGGGCCTTGCACCAAACCTGTCCGCCCCTGCTCTTGGTTTGTTCTTTGTCCCATCTCTTATGGAGATGTCTTCCTTCATACCCCTAATAACTGTTAAACCAACTACCTCGACCCCTGCCACAGCAAACCGCCAACCTATGCTTGGCTGGTTTTGCTCCCCAAATCCTGCCTCTGATCTAAGAGTTGCACTAACTTCTTTTTTAATACCCCAAGATACATCTGGACTCCCATGTTAGACAAGTGCACCCCATCATCCCAATAAAGCTCGGACCTGGAGAACCGAGTCTCCATGTGCATGATGCAGTCACCACCCCTTGCAATAACTAGCTTGCCTACTTCCTTATTAATTTTCTTTCTTACTCTGTTGACCTTCCCTGTTGAGACAGCAGCGCACCACCTGATCCTCTCTATCAGGTATGTCCAGATGAACCTTGTGTGAGGTAAAATCTTTTTTGCTTCCACCCAATCCCTTTTAATCCTTACTACCAACTGTAACCCAGGGTTTTTAGGTAGGTTATTTTCCCCAAGATGAACAACAATAAACTCTGGATGTCAGCCATTAGCTATCCTATGTAGGAGAGGCGTGAGCTGTTCCCAAAGCATGCAACTCCTAGCCCGCCACACTATCTCCACCATGTCACCCAGCCCAAGATGCATATCCCAATGGGATCTGTGTGCTGCCTTGGCAGCCCAGTGGATGATGCTGTGGCCCACGATCCACACCAGCTTATGTGGCCCAGAGACTTTCAATGTGCAGAAGGCAATTGAGCACCATCTACTGCTATCCCAGTTGCGGGACTCAGGGAAGTCTTTGGCTGTGGCTAAACTAGCAACACCAATTCTAAAGGAGTGGGATGCAAATCTATGGACTGGCAACTGATTCTGACCAAGGCACCTGTGCATTACTGCCATGAACTGGTGCCTAGTGAGAAGGGAACCATCATTGTGTATCAAAAATTGACCCGGAATGCTGGATCAGATATTCAGGTATCTCTGAAAAGCTGCAACAGGGCAAAGGGATGGGGACCCCGCCTGATGAAGGGTAATGAGGTGGCCTTTACCTCTTTGGTTGGTTTTTGAATAATGGAGAATAATTTGGATTAAATCACCTTGGACTTGAACATCCTGGGTTCTGACTACTCATTTGGATGTGGACCTACGGGTCTCAGCAACCAGCTCAGTTATCTGAAAAGCACCTTAGAAAGACAGCTTAAATGACATAGCAAAAAGACATGCCTTGCTCTGGTTGAAACAGACGGTGGCATCCAAACTTTCAAGAAAGGATGTTGCTATGGGGAGACTTGTACCGTGAGCTTGGCCCTTTTCTCGAGACCAGCTTTCTATGAGCCTATACATTAGGAATCCTCCTTATGGGGGTGGGGCTGGCCCACCAATTTACTAAAAAAGGTAATGGCTGAAACCTTGCTGTCAATGGTGCCCAGCCATGGTGCCTGAGGGAGATGGAAAACCTAATGGCATAGCACTCAGGGATAGGAAAACTTGTGGGCCATCTTTGGCTGGCCCTAAATAACTGGAATTTTGTAAGAGCCCTCCCATAGGACTGGTGGGTAGATCTAGATAGTGAGCCCTGAACCGTCTGGAATAGGTCTACAGTCCAAGGTTCCATGCATCTGGAGGCAATGCTTCTGCCTCGACAGCCACAAATGGTTGCCAACTGGTGGCAGTCCATCTGGAGACAAGAGAGTGCATCAGCTACGCTGTTAACTCCAGGGACGTGTTTTGATGTAAACATGATGTTAAATGTTAGGCATTGCAATACAAATTTCCTGACCAGCTGCATGACTCTCATGGATTTTGAGGACATGGAATTTATCACGTGAACTACCACTAGGTTGTCACACAAAAATACCACTATCGTGTTTGCAAAAGCCTTAGCCCATAATTGCACCACCAGTATGATAGGAAAAAATTCCAGAAATGTCAAATCTCTTGTGAACGCCTCTGTCACCCATTCAAATGGCCATGGTGCAGCGCACCATTGTCACCTGAAATATACCCCTAAGCCAACGGCACCAGCAGCATCTGATTGGACCTGGAGCTCCACCTCCAAGAGGAGATCATCCCTCCAGAAACTAACACAGGGAGAGTGGAACGTAGCATGGAGAGCATGCTGAGGCAGGGACTTGGAGAATGTTTTTGGCCCTAGGACTGCATGGAAGGTGGTCGGGTATTCCTATACCATACCGAGAGCTTGCCAATTGCCTTCACACTGAGAGTTGGAAGGGGGCATGTCTGCAGAGGAGGAACCACTGCCAGGGGCTTTTTCTTGCTGCCTGCACCTTTGGCGTGGCACTGACCAGGGAGAGTGGAACATAGTGGGGAGAGCATGCTGAGGCAGGAACTTGGATAACGTCTTTGCCCCTGGGACTGCACAGAAGGTGGTCGGGTTTTCCTATACCCCACCGAGAGCTTTCCAATTGCCTGCACACTGAGAGTTGGAAGGGAGCGTGTCTGCAGAGGAGGAACCACCACCAGGGACTTTTTCTTGCTGCCTGTGCCTTCGGCAGTGCCGGAGGCACACGCCGGGCCCCGCGCGCCTAAGGGCTGTGTGCACAGGGGTGGATTGGCCATTGAATCCACCAGGAGGATTCCCGGTGGGCCGGTCCGGTCAGGAGGGCTGGTCCCATGGTCTGGTCTTTTTCTTTTCTTCCTACCAAAAAAAAATAATTGTTGGTTCTGACCTCCCGTCGTGATGGGGGGGAGGCTGGCCCATTCCAGTCTGCAGCAGCCTGGAATGGGCTGGCCTCCCCCCCCCCCCCTCATGGAAGTAGAAAGCAACTTCTGGGAGGGAGGGCGAAGCTGCCGCTGGAAACCTTCACCGCCTGCTCATAGGCATCTGGCTATGGGTCTCCAGTGAAGACTCATGGCCAGAGGCATATGAGCAGGTGGCAGAGGTTTCCAGCAGTGGCAACACCAGCACCAGCAGCACGAGTGGTGAAGGAGTAGAGTGGCGGTGAGTGGTGAGGGAGAAGCAGGTGGGGCCTGCTTGGGGGCTGGGGGGAGCCAGACCTGGGAGGGGGGGTTAGGGTTAGGTTAGGCTGCTTGGGAGTGTGGGTGCCTGCTGGGGGCTGTTGTGCTGGCCTGGGGGGAGGGCTTTGGCTGGCTCATACCTCCTGGGGCTGGCTCTGGCCTCCTTGCTCAGGCCTCCTGGGGCCATCTGGGGCCCCCTGGGGCCAGATTGGGACACCTCAGGTCTGCTGGGGCCTCCTGGGGCCAGTTTGGGCCTCCTGGGGCTTGCTGGGGCCTCCTGAGGCCGGCTGGGGTCTCCTGAGGTCTCCTGGGGCTGGATGGCCTGGGGGGGCTGGGGCCAGATCCAGCCTCCTGGGGCTGGGCTGGATGGCTGGGGCCTCCTTGAGCCTGCTGGCCTGGGGCCTCTTGGAGCCTCCTGGGGCCTCTTGGAGCCTCCTGGGGCCGGCTTGGGCCTCCTGGGGCCGGTTCAGGCCTCCTGTGGCTGGCTGGGGCTGGCTTGGGCCTCCTGGATCTGACACGGGCATCCTGGGGCCTCCTGGGGCCAGCTGGCCTGGCAGGGAGGGGGGGGGTCTGGGTCCGGCTCGGACCTCCTGGGGATGACTGGGGTTAAACACAGGGCCTATGGGATACTAGTGCAGCTGGTGTAGGACTGGAGGAATGTTGTATTTGTCTGTTTATGTAATGAATTTAATATGTTTAATAGAGGGTAACAGCTGGTGTAGGAATGAAGGAATGGGGGATTTAAATCCTGAGTGGTAGGAATGTTGTGTGAGAAGATGACTGTGCATTAGCAGAAAGGGTGCATTCCTTCAAGGCTGTTCCTTAATTGTGTTCCAGTGCAGCATTACTACAGGTGAAAGGAATGCCACCTTAATATACAATAATGTAGATATTGGAAGTCTGGTATCAATTCTCCCCTTAGTCTTCCCTTTGCTAAGCTAAACACAGGGCCTGTGGAATACTAGTGCAGCTGGTGTAGGAATGAAGAATCCTTACTGTAGGATGCATAGCAAGGGACAGAGTGATTTTTGGTTGGGGGCCACTGAGTACTGAAACAGAGTGATTTGGGGAGCCAGAGCACTGAAATGAGGGCCAGTACCCCGACCAGTGGCAGTCTCCCCCCTGCCAGTCCCCCATAACCTCCCACTCACCCATGCCACGCTGCTGAGGCTCCGAGTCTGGGGATTCAGCTTTGATAGGCCCCAAATCCGGTGCACTCTGCCTGCCCCCAAGCCATGGCCCCAAGCCATGCCCCCAGGCCACACCCCCTTGGCCCATTTCTGGCACCCCAGTGGATTCGCCGCTGGCACAGGACCACTGACACTATATTTTCCTGGGTCACTTTGATTTCCCTATCCACCCCTGTGCATGCGCAAGGGTTTGCCCTTGTGTGCACGGCCTTAGGCGTCGGCTGTGGCTGGCTGGGAGGACATTGTAATTATTTACTGAATTACATCTTTTCTAGCCCACTATGGAATGAAAGAGGCAGCGGTGGTCTACCTCACTGGTCCTGGTAGGAACCCCAAAAGCCAAACATCTAAAAATAGGGGACTCAAATCAATATGACTTTGTAAGTCTGTAAAACCATTTCCAGGTTTTGGGGGAACTTGAGGGTACAGATCCTCTTATATATGTCCCGTCCTTAGGAAGTCGTGATGCAGGTATTGACTACGACCCTAGCAGGCAAGGAGTTGATCAACTCAATCTTCCATGCGACCATTATACTGGGGAGGACTTGAAATACCAATGCCATTTGTTCGCTAAAACTGTAGCTCTTCTATTTAAGAACATTTCCGATAGTGGGAGTATATTGGTGGGAGTGGAAGGGCAGTTGAATACTCTGTTGGTGAAATTAGAACATCTGAAGCCAAGTCACTTGCCACCAAAAGATCTCCCAAGTGCAGATTCCAGGCACCAGGAGCATAACATAGGGAAAGTTGGAAAAGGACCTTTTATGTACAAAGCTCTTGTGGGGGGCAAGTTAAATATAATAAACGGCCCCTTGGTAAGAACATAAGTGAAACTGCAATTTAGGTGAAGGCAAGGCCTCTGAGCTCTGGATTATGCTAAGTTGGGATTCCATAGATGAAATGTCCAAAAATATTGTAGCCCTTATAGGCATCAAGCAGGATAAAGTGGATGTGTTAAAATGGGAACCCTTAAGCAACAGTAGACATAATAGATACCTTAAGATCTTTTCCCATACTCCCTATCTTGTTAAAAGGCTATTCCTGGCAAGGAAGAACCTTAAGTTCTATGGGGTATCAATTGATCAAGCTTTTGTTCACAGGGATTGTGATGAGGAAAGTTATGGGGGAGGAGATTTATCTAACCCCAATATGATTCCCATTATTGCCCCACGGTGCCCCATTAATCTGGGACATGACAGTGTACTAGCCCATCCTAACCCAATCCAGACCCAGGATGAGGAAACGATGGAATTAAATGTTGCTCAGACCCCCTCAAACTCCTTGGTAGAGGATATATTGCTTAAACATGACCTCTCTGCTGCTATTTCCCAATTAAAGGAGTGGAAATTTGGGTCATTGAACCATGTAAACCTCCAGCTGAATAAATACAGACATATTTAGGGACTGATGGGATTCGGGTGTTTGCCCCACTCTCATTCCAGGCTTTTGAGGATCTCTCCATAATACAGCAAGATATTTTGATCCCAAAATTAGATCGTATTAGGAAGGATTTACCTGTCCTATGTTTAAACTACCAGGGAGACCATTTCCGAGCCCCTGGCAATAGTTACTACCCAGAACATGCAGTTGAGGTGCTGACAGCTGACTGCTACCTTGAACAAGGAAAATTGGGTCAAACTACCCCTCCAAAAGATTGTGGGCAGGAAGATGATCAGGAGAATTCCCTGGACCAAAGTATAATTAAATTCTACAGAAATGCAGGTGCTAATGTGAGGGAGGAATCAGAAGCAGTGCCAATATTACCATGGGATGAGGTAATTGTGGGTGAGAAGGGACCTCAAGGTATTGGAAACCGTATGAGTGTAAACAACTTATGGAGAACTTGGTGGGGGATACTAGGTTGTGACATATGGAGGACCTCCAGGTGTATCCAATAGTAAACGGGTTGGAGGAGCCAAAATGAGGAAAAGAAAGGTATGGGTTCCAAGTAGATTTACCCCATCAGAGCGATCAAAATGGAGGAAATGCAGATAAGAGTACTGGTACGTTTCCCTCCTTTTGTGAGCCAGGCAGGGTTACCCATGGGTTAAAATTAATTTCATGGAATATTGCTGGCTTTAAAAGCAAATTGCAAGACCTGGATTGGATTACTTTTTTGGAGGGATATGATATACTCCTCCTGCAGGAGACATGGTGCCAGGAAGAGGCTACCTTGGTGATCCCTAGATTTCAGGTGTACTCCCAACCTGGAGTTAAAATTAGGCAAAAGGGCCGAGCCTCTGGAGGCTTAGCTATACTTCTTGCCGAAAAGTATATGGAGTCTGGTAAGATAATTCCATCAGACAGGTCAGAACTGCAGGCCAGGTATTACTTTAGGAACCATACAAGGGCTCCAGCATCTTTCTATTAAATCTTTATCTTCCACCTTTATCTTCAGTATATTATGACTCGACGGTTTGGGATTCACTTGAGGAATTACTAGATCAACTGGTGACCCGATATCCCTCTTCAATTTTTATAATAGCAGGGGATTGGAATGCAAGATTGGGGTCTCCCGAGGGATGTGGAATAGATGGGATGCCAGAAGTTGAGGTGGGGATAAATAGAAGGAGATCATGTGATCTGGTGCAAAATGAGGTAGGGAAATGTATGGCTAAATTTCTGTGTGAAAACAGTATGTTTGTGTTAAATGGAAGGGGATAGGGAGACCCTGAAAGTGACTTCACCTTAGTGAATAAGAATGGTAGAAACACTATTGATTATATAACTGTTTATGTGGCTCAGAAGGATTATTTTGACAACTTTAGGTTAATTCCGCGGTCTTAATCAGACCATTAGGTTCTGGCAGTGGATATTGCCATAAATTATGTTGCCACACCAATGACGAATAATATGGGTGAGACACGAATTAGAGTAAGGTGGACAAATGCAGTAATGGTTAAGTTATTCAATAAATTGTGGGACCCTATGTTTATGGAGGTGCAAGAGAAAATGATAGTGATTAATGAAATGGATATGGACCAACTAAATGCAAGTTATGATATGGTTATATCTATCCTGGCTAGGGATGTTCTTTCTTGCGAGCAGAAAAGGAATGGGCAACAGGTTAATAGTTGGTATGATGGGGAGTGTAAGCAGTCCAAGAGCCAGCTTGTTAAATTGAGGGCGATATTGTTCAAGGCGAACACAGAGCAGGCAAAAAAGGTTTTTTTAGAAGCCAGGCAGAAATATAAAGACTTGTTGAAGCACAAGAAGGTATATTCTATCCGCCTGACATTGGCTAGAGGCAGGATGGCAGCATCCCTGAAAGACGCTTGACTTTTTGGGGGCCCTGATCTACCGTGAATTGCACCCAAGGGCAGTTAAGAAAGAAGCAACAGTAAGTGATGATGTTTGGGAAAACATCTTTGGTGAATTATATGCTTCCTCCCCAGGAAGCGATTTTGAGATCCCTGCTGAGCAATCATGATTGATTGCAAAGAACTTTAACCCTCTTGTGGGGGAAGGGGAGGTATTGGAAGTGATTGTTACACTGAAAAAAGACAAAGCGCCTGGTCATGATTATTTTGTAGCAGAGGTGCTCCGGGTTGCTCCAACTTGTTGGGTGCCATCAGTTGCAAATTATTTTACCCAGATCAACATCACCAAAAGGATACTGCAGACCTGGGGAATGAGAATTATAGTGCCAATTTTTAAAAAAGGAGACCCTATGGATCCTGGGTGTGATCGACCCATTAGCCTTCTCCCAATAATGGGGAAAGTCTATGTTAAAATTTTGCTAAGGCACTCGGAGGACTGGGTGCATACATGCCACTTAATTCCACGTGAGCAATTCGGCTTCCAAAAACAGCGTTCTACAACAGATAATTGTTTTATTATTTCTCATTTTATTGATAAATACATCAGGATAGGGGCAGGGAATCTTTTGCTCGCCTTTATAAATCTCCAAAAAGTGTTTGATTCCATTCCCAGAAATAAATTATGGAGTAAATTGTACCATTTATGGTACAAATTTATGGAGTAAATTGGATATTGATAGGGATCTTTTGGAATTATTAATCTTGGTTCACACAGACAACAGCATCAGAATTAGAGCAAGACAGGATAGTACTCTATCCCAGCCGATTTACATCCAAAAAGGAGTACGACAGGGAAGTGTACTTGCACCCCTATTATTTAATATTTTCCTGAGTGATCTGCCCAAAAAACTATGTAGTGTAGAAAGTTGTCCCCCAAAGATTAAAAATGATCCAGTAGGTGCCCTAATGTTTGCTGATGATATTGTGATCATATCACAAACAAAAAATGGGCTTCAACGGCAATTAGATGTGTTGATGAGTTACTTTGAAGAAAATGAATTAACAGTGAACCCCAAAAAATCTCAGATTATGATAGTGGGAAAGAGGAAACCAAAATATAAATGGTGTATAAGGGGTGTCAATTTTCAGCAGGCTGATTCTTATGTCTATTTGGGCATGACTCTGGCCAATAATACTCTATGGTGGAAGCACAGAATTTTAATTGCATTAAAAGCCACAGGGGCAGCCAAGGGAGTTCTAAGATTAGCAAGGAAATCTAGAGGAGTGAATATATCAGATATAAAATGAAGGTTCAGGCTCTATTAATTTTTGGAATGGAAATTATGTCTGATAATAACTTACAAGTCTTGGAAGTGGTCCAAAATAAATTTTTAAGGAACCTCTTGGGCCTCCCTTCGGGGGTCCCAGCAGCAGTGCTAAGGGCAGAGAAAGGAGTCTCAGCAATAGCAACACTAGGGAAGAGGCAAAGGCTGAGGTATTGGGCAAGGCTATCGAATTTGGAAGGAAATTTGTTACCTACCCTGTACCCTCTGCTTGCAAGAAAAGCTTGAACATCAGGGGTCTAAAATTATTCCTGGATAATACAGATCTTGACAGATTTTCGAAGTGTAGGGTGGTCCTTTGCGTGCTTCTGGGGAAAGAGCGTGGCCCAGCAGAGAAATATGATTGCTGTTCGTTTATCGGACATAGCTAAGCAGGAGGATTTGGCATTGTTAGCGGAGTGGAAAGTGGCACCATTCCTCCTCAAAATAAAGCAGCACAATTTTGAGATGTACTTGGGCAAACTGGGTAATCCCACTCAGCGTAGACTCTTTATGAGACTACGGTTTCAGCTGTTCTCCTCTGCAGTCCTTCATGGTCGATTTACAAAAATACCTTATGCCTCTCGTGTCTGCTCATATCAGGAAGGCAGAATGGACAATATAGCCCTTACCTTCTGACGTAACAAAAATTGCACTCGCCGTGTCTTGGGGTCCATATGACCCCTATGGGAAAAACCCATTATAGGTGGGGTCTATTTATCCCTCAAATATACTCTGTGACGCAAAACCTTCAACCAAAGCCCTGGGAGAACACACACGCACACAGAAACACATGAAAGAGTCTGTTTTATGGGGATTGCTTTTAATTCCCTAAATTCGCCCCAAAGGCAAATTCTCTCATGCAAATTACTGGCTGTGCCTTATAGTCAAACTTTTCTAATCACACTTAAGTACACTTAGCACCTTTATAGCCTGCTATTTGTATTTCTTTTGTTGTTGCCTAGGATGCTAGGAGCTTGTTTGCATTTCTTTGTTTGCCTAAGGTTCTTATCTCCACAAACTGACCCCATAATACTTGGCTGAAGAAATGAAATCTAACATTCCCAGACTTCATGCCTCCACAAACTTACCCCAGAAGGGAAACTTAAACATAGCATGAAGAAATGAAACCTAACATTACCTGAACAGCTGAGAAATGACACAGCAAAGGTTTGTGTAAAACTAAATAGGAAAACACCATTGACACCTTGTGTGCGTTTGCACCCTGGAACTTTTTTGGCCATTGGAGACAAATGATAAGAGATATCTGGCTGAAATTTGAGTATGTTATGTCCAGAGGTACCAGTGACAATGTGCAGCAAGCTCAAAGTTGTAGACCCAATATGTAGCATATTTTCATCGGTTTTATCAGCCACAATACAAAGGCACAAAATAATAGCAGTGAAGGGGTTAATTTTCATTGCTGATGCCAGTCTGAAGTGGCCTTGAGTTCCTTGTCCCTTTGCTATCTGAATGGTCCTTGAAAACTGTTTATTTTGGTTTATTTCAAGCTGGGGTTCATTTGAACCCAATTGAAATACATTGGCTTGGTGGTGGCTTGGTGTCAATTTGACCCCGATAGGCAAACTCAATGGAAACCTGGGTTCCGTTTGAAAAATGCCACTTTTTTGTTTATAGGAGACAAACGGTAAGAGAGGCTGAAATTTTAGTGTTATGCCCAGAGGTGCCAGTGACAATGTCCTAAAAGCTCAAACTTGAAGAGCTACTAATTAACTTTTTAAAAATGTTTTTGTGCTCACAGGGATCGATTCGACCCCATTACAGAAGGTAAGGGTTTTAAGGCACTTTCTTTTATATTGTGTATTCCACGGTGATCTTAGGGAAGCGTGGTTAAGTCCACTATGGAAAAATAAAGAATATCTTTCTGACGATGAAAAGATTACAATGTTGTTAACTACTCAAGAAGTGCATGTGATGAGATCAGTCTCATCATATGCTTTATTAGCTGAGCAGTATCGAGAAAACTTGCTGTTGTTAGATTGAAATTTTAAAAATGTTGAGTCTGCAGGGATTGCAGTTAAATTTGACAAAATTGCTCTGCTAGTGCTGTAGTATTTGTTAACTGCTTCCCTATGGAGTTGTATTGTATGTATTATGTACTTGTATACGTACTGATGCTTTATTTTACTTTTATTTTACTTTTTACTTTTTGTATTCTTTTATTGACTATGGCGACAAGTTAATGCCTGAAATAAAATAAACTAACTCCATTAAATTTCTCTAAAAAACTGAGCCCTGTCCTGCAATCATACTTCATCTCTCTGGTTACTCGAATGTGATAGTATGGAGGCAAATCACTTGAGACCTTGGCATAAAGCCGAGATAGAAAGGCCCTTCCAGGTGTTACCACTCTACAAGCAATTGTTTAACTGTAACCCTACTGGCCATAATGGCTGCCATCAGAGGTTCCCATAAAGTGCTTATTTTTTCCCTGGGCAAGCGAGACAAACCCTGTACGGACTACAGTGTCCATTTAAATGCCCCCAAATGACAAGGTCGTGGTAGGGCCTACAGTTTTTTCTGGTGCAAGGGGGACTCCTAGCTCCTGCGCTAAACTTTGAAATGCATGCAGGTAACCATGATCGTCGGTGCCCGCTCTGCCCCAAAACAAAAATTCATCCATATAATGAAGGAGGTTGCTTGACTGTTTTTGCTGCCTAACCAACCAGTTGAGTAGTGAGCTGAATTTTTCAAAGGCAGCACACGATATCGATCACCCCATTGGCATTGCTTTATCATAGTAAAATTTCCCTTGAAACTGGAAGCCCAATAGGTCAAAATCATCTGGGTGAATAGGCAGCAGTCGAAATGCTGGTTTTATATCGCACTTTGCTAGCAATGCACATGCTTTACAACCCTTAGCACGTTTGACTGCAATATCAAATGACGCATACCATACTGAGCACAGATCTTCCGGGTTGGTGTCATTGACTGATCTCCCTTTCGCGTGAGACAAATGGTGTATCAGTTGAAACTCGCCTGGTGCCTTTTTCGGTACAATACCTATGGGGGAAACATGTAAGATCTCCAGTGGGAGGACTGAAAATGGGCCTGTTACTCATCCCTCTATGATCTCTTTTTAGAGCTTGGCCAACACTAATACTTCCTTACCTGCCATGGATTTTAAATTTCTTACCCACTGCCACACCCTCAATTCACTAGCTGGTATTCTGAAACCTACCCTGAAACCTTCCATCACATAGTTCACTGCTTCGTGATCAGGGCAATTGCGAAGCGCCCTCGCCATTGCTTCATGGTGTACTTGAGTTGGGGCCTTTCCCCAGGTTTCCACCCCTCAACTTTGTCTGTTTTTAGTCTCTTGAACGCCTCCTTATCCTTGCCCTCTTCCTTTGTATTAGGGTCAGGTGTGGGGTCAATAAATAGGAGGGAGAATAAATCAACATATTCTCCTCTCCATAACTTTTCCCTCATCGCTTGCATGAGGTGAGAGCCCATTGGTGCTGTCACATCTGCATAGCCCCCGCCAGTGGAGAAGACTCTGCCACCCCATCCATAGCATGGCACCACAGGGAGCCGAGTTACAGACACAAGATGCCTGCCATCCCCCAGTTCCCAAGCGGGCAGAAGCATGCACTTCATATCCCATCTCCAGGCATGAGGGGTGTACTTGCTGTGCAGGCCACAGGACCAAAGCCCCATTCCACCTGACTCTACCTGATGGAGGGGGAGGTGCCTCCTTTGAAGGGCAGCGACAGCACTCCAGTTGGGGCCACCCACCCACCCTATATTGGGTGATTCTGGTACTCACCATCTCCTTGCAGTGGTGGGACTGGGAGTTGCAGTGGCCTCGCACTTGGTACTGGCACCTTGTCATCCACAAATTGACCATGTGGGCGCTGTGTTGACTGTGGGGGCCTTGTAGACATGCCCTGAACTGCTGTCTCGATGGCCTCCATTCGCTGGACCACAGCATCCATCTGGTCTTGGCGAGCCAGGTGCGGATCAATCCTTCCTTGGTGGCATGGTGGGCTGTCTTGCCGTAATATACAGAAGAAACCTGGTTCCCCCTCCCCACGGAGGTGGGAGAGGGACATTTGCACCATCTGGCCCCTCCATCCATGAGACTGGAACATTCAGTTGATGAGAGGGTGCATCAACGAGATGCATTAAAATCTCCTCACATCCCCCCATCCTCTCCTGCAGGGATGGAAGCACAGCTTCAAATGGATCACGTGAAGGACCCGCTGTGTTATGGCTGCTCTGTGTTGCTCCTTGGGAGCCCTTTTTTTTCTTTGCTGTGGCCTTGCCTTTACTCTTTCCCCTGCCCTTCACCATTGCGAGTGAGTAAAAGGAAAAATTGGTGCCCTCTTTTTTTAAAAAACAAAAGCCTCAATGACCCTTCATGCAGGGGGGCAAAGTATTGTGGGGTAGGCCCACCTGGGCCTTACCAGAGCCCAAACCCTTCCTCTGCCAGTGATGACCTGCAGCACCTCAAAGGTAGGTCTGTGCACATGTATCACCTTAGGCAGTCAAGGGGATGGGGAAAGTGTGATTGGTAGCCTGATTGGCTTCCTTAAGCAGACAAAATACACTAGGTAGGTGGGCCATGCACCCTAGTTGTCACAAGCAATGGGGGAGGGAATTATTTGCCTCCACCTCCTTCAAAAAAACCTGTTCTGTTCCCAGTGGCTTCAAAACCGCAGAGATTTAAACCCACTCCCTTATGGAGGCAGCACAGCACTCCGAGACCTGGAGCAACCCACCAATGTCAGGAATGCTGCTCCGTGCTTCCTCCCCATGAGCGCTGCAGGACTGACTGACCTGCAGCACCGTGAGGCACAAAATGGCACCCACAAATCTCATGATGCGAGACCTGCCTCTTCATGCCCAAATAAACCACTGCCTTTGAAGTAGTCCTGCTCTGCAAGCAGTAGTCTGTCCTCTTCTTAAGCAGTGGGGCGGGTGACAAAACCCTCCCCCCACCCATAACAGTACCGGTCCCAAGGAGCCAGTGCCTGAGAGGGGGGGAGGGAATTCTTAAACCAGATTGCGCTCATTTTTTCTGATAAACATTGTTTCACTAGGGATTCTGGTGGAGAATGCAGGATGTTCAGAAAAAATACCAGCATCAGCCCACTAATCTTGGATGTCAAGGATTTCATCCCCCTTTCTAATCTTACAATTGCAGGCAAGGTTGATTTTGGAATCCCTAAAAGTCCTCACAAAAAAACTATTTTGTATAACGTCCAGCTGATTAATACCCACAAAATCATGGCCCAATAGCTGCGCTCCATAGCATAACTTTGAAATAATTTTAGCTTCAAATATTTTGAGAGCTGGTTCAACTAAGAACCAGCCTTTGTCCTATAAAATCTCAACAGTATCACTACCATAGGTGTCTCTATTTGCTTTATATTATGGAGGTGCAATGACCATGACCCATTGGATGTGAATGTTACACCTAGATACTTAAATGTTCATACTTGTTCAACCTCATTACCTGCCACTAACCAATTGGTTGGTCTAAACCTATTATAGAAGATCAAAATTTTAGGTTTTTAAAATAATTAATGGGTAGCTCCTCATTTGAATATTCTTCAATGAAATCATTACGCAAACGGCAAAATCCCAGCTTGCTGGTAGAGAGCAAGACTGTATCATCTGCATACATCAGTACAGACACCTTCAATCTTTGGTGCCATATAATCTCATTATTATTATTATGCCTAATAATCAGGCAGTTGACATACAAGTTAAACAGTATTGGGGTCAACAAGCAGCCCTGGTGGACACCCCTGGTTGTTAGGGATGGGCGAACAGAACCGAGTTCTGAAATTGGGTTCGGTTCAAAAATCGAGTTTGGTTCAGAAGTTCGGTTCGGTCGACTGAACTGGTCGAGTTTGGTCCGAACTCTGAACTTCTGAACCACGTTCGCCCATCCCTACTGGTTGTAGGGATGAGATCCATCAAGGCACCTTTTTCATTTACTCATACATAAAGCGTTATATCAGTTTAAAGGGATTTTATTATTAACAAAAGTCTTTTATCAATTCCCTGTTCAGTCAATCTTAACCACAGCATCTACCAATTGATAACATCGAAGGCAGAACTAAATCAATAAAGGCTGCAAAAAGTTTCATTTTCTTAAACATATTTTTTAACAAGATGATGAAGAACAAAGCACTGGCCTATTGTGCTTTTTCCTGCTTGCTTGCTCCTATGCCCGTATACCCCTCTCCTGTATCCAGTTTAGTAAACAATCTAGTAGAAGTCTGGTATAGATGTTAGAAATTATAGAGAGAAGGGTTATTGGCCTATAGTTCTTGGGGTTCATGCGCTCACCTTTCTTATATATAGGGACAATAATTCCCTGTCACCAACAATTTCAGATTTTTGCTGAGTCGTTACTAATGTAAACAGGTTTGCCAGAGCCTGAGAGCACCATTCTCGGAAGAGCTTTAATGCCTCTGGGGGGATAAAATCAATCCCATGGGCCTTCCCTAAGGGACAGAATAGCTGTTTCCACCTCCTCTCTAGTGATCAAATCCCATATGGTCAAATATATACCTATGAGGGGCACATCTAAAGTGAGATTACTGGCTTTAAAAAGCTCTGTAAAATAATGAATCCACTCTGAGGCCATTATTTTAGGTTCACTACAAAGCCTACGTCCATCCCAAGAGCCATTAATAATTTTCCAGAAAATACATGAATCATGTTTCTCTGCAGCCTCCTGCAAACTGATCCACTGATTTTTACTATATTCTCTCTCCCCCCCCCCCCCCCCCCCNCCCCGACCCCAATATTAACATCTTGTGTGTTCTTTTCTGCTCTTGGAAACATTTCACAGCCTCATTATTAGAATATTTATTTAAAGATCTAGCTGATCTTCTTAAGTTAGAGAATGCTGGCATTCTTTATCCCACCAGCTCCTTCTTATATTACCTGGGATTAAATTGGAATTAGGGCAGAATGTCAATATTGGACATATTCTATACAGAAGTTCTTCCAGATAGCCTATCACCTGTTCAATATTTACAGTAGTCAACAGATTGGACCTCAGACCCTCTATCATAGGAGAGCTAAAGCAAATTCTTAATTGCACCTCTGTCTTATCAGACCAGTGGGTTCTACAGAGACTTAAGATTCATGCTCCTCAGATGGAAGAAAATCTGACTTGCATTTAGCCAAAGAAGAAAAAAACCTGTAGATCCAATATTATTGGGAAACGTTCACTACTTGTCTGCAATCCCACTGCAAAGACAGCAACATTATTAACCAGGGCTGGAGAAACCATAGCAAAATCAATTACACTCCCTCTGATACTGTTTATATAGGTCAGATTGCCTGGTATATCCCCCTTCATATTCCCACTAAGGGCAGTAAGATTCAGATATTTAAAAAATGGAGGCAGAACGAGCATAAGATTACAAACTGCTGCAGCTTCACACCATTCTTCATACTTGTTATGGTCCTTGTCACAAGAAAGGATTTGTTCTGTGTCTCTTGCACTTGTTACAACCTTTGGCACTGAAATTCAAATTCATCATCCCCATGACTTGTATAGTTCTTGAATTATTGCACCGTGCTATCCTACTCTGACCTTTCCAGTGCTCTGTCATTACTGAGTGGTTGCTTAATCCTTTTTTCATTGGCTTGTAGCTTCACATCCTTAGAAAGTGGTGTGGGATCTCAGTTTCCCACTTACCAAAAAACAACAACCCACCATTAGGGCCAATGTCAGTAATTTTCTAATATGGGCCTTCTTTAAAATAAACAAATAAATTTGGGGACCGAGGGAGAGAAGAATAAGCTTATAACATATGCCATTAATTTCCTCAACAATATGTATCAGTGGCAACTCAGTCTCCTGTTAGGAATAGGTCCAGGAGCTACCAACAGCCTAATTGGAGAACAAGATGGCAAAGGAGCAGCAGGTAATCCCTACAATTAGGGATATGTGAACAGAATAGAGTTTGGATGTTCGGTCGTTTGGACTGAAAACTTAGTTTGGGTTCATGGGTTCGGTCCTGCGGAGTTCGGACACCCCCAAACGTTCAAAAAATTCAGCTGCCTAGAGGCTTGGGGCACTCCATGGACACCCAGGGCTGTCTGTAGAGGCATGGCAGGCCATCTGAGATGCAGCAGCAAAGACTGCAAAGCTTGGGACTTGGCACCCTGGGTTTCCCGGGCAGGCAGGCTCGGTGCTTGGCCCTTGGGGGTGCCCGTGGGGGCATGGCTGACTGGCTGAGACTCAGTGGCGGCAGCAGCAGAGGCCAGAAAGGCTTGGGGCTTGGTGGCTGGCACCCATAGTTGGCCAGGCATTGCATCTCCAGGGGCAGCTCAGGGAATCCCAGAAGCAGAAGGTTCACCTTGACAGACATCAACTGCTCCACCAACTTGGCCCCCAGCCTCAAGCGGCGTGGCAAGCAAATGTCACCTGCCATGGAGAACACCCGCTTGCTGAGGACAGTCGTTGGTAGGCAGGAAAGCAGATCTTTGGCCACTTTGGACAGGGCCGGGCCACACGTTGGTCTTGCCAGCCCAATAGGCAAAGGGATCACTGCTGGGATCTATGCAGGGCTCCTCCTCCAGCTAGCTCTCCACTGCTGCTGAGGTGTCATTGTACTCCCGCACATAACTGTGGGTGTCTTCAGACGTTACGAGATCACGCTCAACCACACTGAACCATGCTCAACCCCCCCGTGGGGCCAAAGGGCCCTGAACGTCTGTTCGGTGCGCGCCAGATGTTCATCACGCTCAATACCCACATGGGGTCAGTTTCAACCACGCTTCCCGGGCTAGCCGGGGGAAGGTCCCGGGAAGCGTGGTCAAACGGTTCCCCCACCGGGAACCAAGGAAAAGTAACATCTGGACGCCAATCCCCGCGCGGAACCAAAGGAAACGAGCCCCAGACGGGGATGAGGCATGCAGCGTCGCTGCCGGGCAACCAGCAACAACACAACCACCGGAGGGAGATTTAAAGCGAGAGCAGCAGCAAGCAAGGGTGGTGGGATGGAGCGAGGAGGCAGGCAGAAGAGAGCAGAGGCAGAGACAGCGACAGCGGCGGGCCAGGAGGCGGAGGAGGTGCAGTCAGGCTCAGCGATGCAGGCGGAGGGGTCATAGGCGCAGGAAGGGGGCACACGGGAGCACCCGACCAGGGAGGCGGCCCGGGAACAACACCCACAGCTGCAGCCGGGTCGCGCCGCCCCGGGGACAGCGGCCGGAACGGGCCCACAGGAGGCACCCAGGAAAAGGGTAAGGGCA
>QEPC01007418.1:156841-183899 GCA_003113815.1 Sphenodon punctatus | reverse complement strand
TGCCTGTGCCTTGCCCCTTGGTGGTGCCCCCCCTCATCCCTCCCGTTGTTCCTCGTGCTGTGCTCCGGGTGCCCCTGCCCCCCCTTCCCGACCTTTCCCTGGTGTGTGTGTGTGTGTGTGTGCCCGGGCGTGTGGTCGTGCATTGTGTCCCGCTGCGGGTCCGCTGTATGTGCCAGCTGTCAGCCTGTTCTCGCTCTTCCCCCCTCCCTTCCTGTTTCCCTTGTGTGGGCGTTCCCTTGTGTGCCTTGTGGCTTCGTTTGCCCTCAGGCAGCCATGTCTGTGTCCCGCCCCTGCCCGGTGCCTTGTGGGGGTTTTGCGCCCGGCAGGGGTTCGGCTGCACGTCTGTTGTGCTTCCGCGGCCCGCGATGGTGCGGCCCGGTTCCGTCCCGTGGTCCCGTTCCCGGCACTTCTGTTTGGGTCGTTTTCCCACCCCCACGCGTGGTTGCGCTGCTCACCCCCCCTGGTGGTTCACTGTGGTGAACCGGCCGCCCGTAACGTCTGAAAATACCCTGTATTGTGGCACCACCTCCACCGCTACCATCAGAGGCAGGGGCTCGGTGGTTGCTCACTGCCATGGAGCTATTCGTCTTGTCTTGCATGAAGTACTCTAGATTTTTGGCAAGTGCTCTGTGCATGGTCATGAGTGGGTGCTCTTTGGTATGGCACCTATGCGTTATGCGGTATAGCCAGTATGGCACTCCTATTTATTTATTTATTTATTTCCTTACATTTTTTTAGCTGTCCCCTCATGCCCATGATGGGTGATTTCAGACATAACGGGGCCCGTTGGCCCCGTACCGAAATCACCCTGTTCATTCCCCGCCAGGGTCACCCCGGCACGCTGCAACAGATGTGCCGGGGGGATCCCGGTGGGGAATCTGGGAGGGGGCGGGGCCGCGCGGCACAAAGTGTGGCTGCACAGCCCTGCCCCCTCCACGGTCCCGCCGCCCGCCCACCGGGGAGACGGGCGGGCGGCGGGGCCAATGAGGCTGCCGCATCCAGCCGAACACGCCATGGCCCGGGATCCCGCTTGCGATCCCGGGCTGTGGCGAGTGGCCAGACGTGACTTTTTGTTGATCACAGGTGGGGATATCTTTCACCACGTGTCCATGGGAATTGGTTCAGCTAGCCCGGGAAGCATGGTTGGAATTGGCCCCGCGTGGGTGTTCACCATGGTTCACATCTGGCGGCCACGAACAGACGTTCACGCCACTTTGGCCCCGCCGCAGGGTTCACCATGGTTCACTGTGATTCAGTGTGATCCCGTCACGTCTGAAATCACCCGATGTCTCAGGGCGGCTTACAAGAAATAAAATACAACAATAAAATTCAATTTAAAACATAACACCACCACATCTTAAAAATTGTTTCTAAAACCCAAAATCCTTTCCCAAAGAAAATTATCCCCCCTCCCCCCCGAAGGCCTGGACAAACAGACAGGTTTTACAGGCTTGGCAGAAAGCCAATAGACTTGGGGCCATGTGGGCTTCCTCCAGAAGAGAGTTCCAAAGTCACGGCCCAGCCACCGATAACACCCTCTCCATTGTGGCCCCCTGTTTTACCCAGGGAACCTCCAAAAAGGCACCCCTGGTGGACCGAAGGGGTTGCTCTGAGATGCGGAGGGTGAGGCGGTCCCTGAGATATGCGGGAGGAAAACCATGTAGGACTTTATAGGCCAAAACCAACATCTTGAATCTGACCTGGTACACAATAGGCAGCCAGTGCAGAACACAGAGCACTGGAGTTACATGTTCCCACCGACCCATCCCTGTCAGGAGTCTTGGCCGGGCATTGCAGGTTGGCATCAGTAGAGCTGTGGCAGAGGCCTGGCCCCGGCTTGGTAGCTGGCACCTCTAGGGGGCTGGGCATTGCAGACTGGCTGGCATCGGTGGAGCAGTGGCAGAGGCCCGGACAGGGCTTGGTGGCTGGCACTCCTACATGGCCGGGCATTGCAGGCTGCCAGGCCTCCAGTTCTGCTTGCTCTATGCTGGGTTCTCCAGTTCTAGTCACCATTGGCAGGAGTGACAGGGCTACAGTAGTGCCTGCTGGTACCCAAAACGGGTTTGTGCACGTTGTCATAGCCTGCAGGCAGAGACGGACAGCCCAGCAGAACATCTGCTTTCATCAGCTTTTAGGTGGGCAGCAGCATTGCTCATTTGTAGGACAGGAGTCAAGAGACCACAGTTCTAATTCCTGGTTTTGAAGTCCTTTTGACCTCTCTGCATTTCAGCTTTCCTCCATTCTAAACTAGAGGACTACTGTTCTGGGAGCTCACAGGAGAAAGAACCTGTATGGGAACTAAGCTTGGGGTACGCAGTTCCTATTGCAGGGAATAGTCCAGGATAAAGAGGACTCAATGCTTCCCCTCCTTCAGAAGACCTTAAGCTTGGCGCTTGGCCCCTGGGGGTGCCCACCCGATTCCCATAGGGGTGCGACTGACTGTCTGAGACCCACTGATGCCTCCCAGCCTGGATTGATACTGCACAGCAGAGGCTGCATTAATACCTAGCAGCAGACATTGGATTTCCAGGACACAGTACCAATGTGTAAAGCCCAGCAGGGGAGGGAAGAGGCGCACGCCACTTGAAGGGGCGCCGGGAGGCCGAGAGGCTTCCCCGGGCCCGATGACAGAAGCACGGGAAGCGGCGGAGGAACCACCCCCCACCATCCCCGTGCTGGGGAACAGCGGGACCCAGGAGGAAGCCACGCCCCCGTTGCGGCACTCCGCATGCTTGCGGGAGCACGCAGGGGGTGGATCCAGGGATACAAAAGACCAGTGCCGAGAAGCACTCGGTGCTGGTGATTGAGCAAAGGCCGGCCCTGCGAACGAAGCTAAGTGATTGGATTTTTGAGTTGAGAGGATTATTGTACTGCTACGACAGTGTGTGACTGAGTGAATTCCTGGCCCCCTTTTCCCCCCTGCCAACGTGAATGGAAGCCTTGAGGGAGACTGTGAGTGTGGGTGTGGTGCGCAAGACCCTTTCCTTCCCCTCCCCCCCTTCTCCTTGGGATCATAGCTAGCCTCCCCTTCCCTCCTGTGTGAATTGAGCTCCCCTCTGCCACTCCTGTGTCCCCGGGACCCCTTCCCCTCCCCTCCGGGCATCCTTTCCCCCACTACGACCCCTTTCCCCCCTTCCTTGGTCATGGGTTACGCCTGGTGGGTATGGGTGACTGGGGCTCCGACTCAATCTGCTCACCTGGCGCCCTATGATGAATGATAGGGACCTGGGCACTGTGAGGCCTATAGGTCCACCCACTATCCTGATGTGCAATTATTCCCAGAGAGAACCATTCCAGGTCAGGGGTCGGAGCCCGTGCGTGGGGACCCTAGGGGTGTGGGTGGGGCGACGCCAGGGGAGCCTGATCCTGCAGTGGGGTTACGTCCCCTCCCCCATGACAGAATCACCAGCACTATTCCCTTCCCTTCCCTTTCCTTGCATTAACTTGAAAATGGATATCGCTAAGGAAATGGCAGAGCTATTCTGAGCCATGCAGGCCATCTCCATGGACGTCCGGGTCCTGCATGATAATCAGCAGAACCTAACCAGGGCAGTGGCTCAGCTCCAGGCAGCCCCTGCAGCCCCCCTCCCTGCGGGGAGGCAGGAGGGAGCCGCAGCCCCGGCTCCGGAAAGGCCGATAGGACATCTTCCCAGGGAGCCCCGAGGGCCCCAGATTGAAAAATTTTGGGGGGATCGAAAGGCCTTCCAGGGGTTTATGGCCCTCTGCCAGTTGACATTTTCTATGCAACCGCAGACCTACTCTACAGATGCCCTTAAGGTAGCCTGTATTATTGGGAACCTGGGAGGTACCGCATTAGAGTGGGCAACTACCCTACTCCAAGGGGACAGCCCCTTGCTCTCAAATTACCCCAAGTTCGTAAAAGAATTCACAGCCCTTTTTGATCATCCCCATCGGGTGCGGGATGCGGAGACGGCCATCTTAGCCTTAAAACAAGGGTGAGGGGCGTTGCTGGAATACATCAACCAATTTGGGCAGTTAGCCTTAGAACTTCACTGGCCTAAGGAAGTCTTGAGGGTTATGTTTCGTAGGGGGTTGGGTGAGGACCTCAAAGACCAGTTGGCCTTTACAGCCCTCCCCGAGACGTGGGAGGATATAGCCACCCTCACTTTACAAATAGAGGACCGCCTGGTGCAAAAAGCCGTCGCGAGAGAAGGCAAGATAGCCGGGGTTTTCACTTTTGCCCTGCAGTCCTCGCCCCAAGTCCTCCAGGAACGACAAAAGGATCTGACCCCGAACCCATGCAGATTGGCGCATCTTGGGGGCCGCTGACTAAGGAGGAAAGAGAAAGATGGTGCCAGTCGCGGGCGTGCTTCTACTGTGGGGACGCATCTCATTTTATTTGAGAATGTCTGTCCATGTCTCCCGATCTCCACGGACCGGGAAATGCCTGGGGCCAGGAAGGAACGGGGGCTCCCCGGCCATGAACATAATATCCGCGACCCACACTGCATCCCGGGCTCATGTATGTGTTCCCTTCACCATTGTGGTGGACGTGGGATGCTCCCTCATCATCTGGGCAATGATAGACTCCGGGGCGTCCAGGAATTTTATCGATGAGGGGCTCCAGCGAGAATACAAGATTCCCATCACCCAAGGAAAATCCCGAGTTGGTGCATTCCATAGATGGGTTTCCCTTGGTCTCTGGGCCGGTGCGGTCACAAACCCAACACCTTCGGCGCAGCGTGGGGACTCACCAGGAGACGCTCTCCCTAGACGTGGTTTGCACACCACTGTTTCGCGTGGTCCTGGGGCTACCTTGGCTGACCTTGCACAACCCCCAGGTGGACTGGGCCACCCGGCAGATACGATTCACCTCCCCACATTGTCAACGCAGGTGCCTCCACGTCAAGACGGCCAGTGATAAAATCATGGCTGGAACCCAAGCGACGCCTCCTTCACGGGGGTTCCTGCTGCCTTCAGAGTATATGGATTTCAGGGAGGTGTTTAACAAGGTGCAGGCCACAGAACTGCCCCCTCACCGGACATATGATTGCCCTATTGATCTGGTTCCGGATGCAGAACCCCCGTTTGGTCGAATCTATGCCCTGTCCACCCCAGAGCTGAAGACCCTTTGCCAGTACCTGGACGACAGCCTTCAAAGCGGGTTCATTCGACATTCATGTTCCCCGGCGGGGTCGCCTATATTTTTCGTATCCAAGAAAGATGGGGGGCTTCACCCATGCGTTGACTACCGAGGGTTGAATGCTATCACAATTAAAAATCGGTACCCTCTCCCCTTAATCCCGGAACTATTGAATCAATTGCAAGGAGCAACGATCTATAGCAAACTCGATCTGCGAGGGGCCTATAACCTCTTGCGAGTGAGGGCTGGGGATGAATGGAAAACTGCCTTCCGGACCAGATATGGACATTATGAATACCAAGTGATGCCCTTTGGTTTAGCCAACGTGCCGGCTACCTTCCAACATTTTATTAATGATATTCTACGAGACCTTCTGGATGTTTTTGTTATTGCCTATTTAGACGATATCCTCATTTACTCCACCTCGCTAGCCCAGCATCGTAACCATGTTCGCCAGGTGCTACAGAGGCTACACGACAACAAGTTATATTGCAAGGGGGAGAAATGTGCATTCCATCTGACCACGGTGGACTTCTTGGGGTTCGTCATCTCTCCCTCTGGAATCCAGATGGATAAACGAAAGGTAGAGGCGATTCAGCGATGGCCCGCCCCCAAGGCGGTGAAGCCCCTTCAATGCTTCCTGGGGAGTACTAACTACTACAGGCACTATATTCTCCAATATGCGGCCATCACCACTCCCCTTACGTGCTTACTAAAGAAAAAACAACCCTATGTATGGGGCGACACTCAGCAGACCAGCTTCGATCTCCTAAAACGGGCTTTCAGCCAAGCGCCCCTTCTGCAACACCCCAGCTTCACTCAACCCTTTTGGGTGGAAGCGGACACCTCCAGTACCACTATCGGGGTGGTCCTGCTACAGGAGGTGCCCCCTGTGAAGCATCCCCTACCGTGCACCTATTACTACCGTCAACTCATGCCCGCGGAGCAAAACTACACCATTTTTGACAGGGAACTTTTGGCTATCAAGGCTGCCTTCGAGACCTGGCGCCACTACCTTGAGGGAGCCGAATATCCCGTCGAGGTAGTCACAGATCGCAAGAACCTAACGTTCCTGCAGATGGCACAAATAAATAACGCACGCCACGCTCGATGGGCGGTCTTCTTTGCTCGTTTTAATTTCCACATTCAGTACCATCTGGTGCATCTCAATATCCTGGCTGATGCCCTCTCACACTGTCATGAACGAATAGAGGGAGATCAGTGACCCCAAGGGACCATCCTCCTGGCCAGGGTATTCGCTGCTTCTTATATCACTGTGACACAACTAAAAAGGGCCAGCCAGGAGGAATTGCCCGAGGCCCCCACTCCAGAGTGGCAACTGAGTGAGGGCCTATGGAAAAAGGCGGATCTAGTGCTGCCCCCCCCCTCCTGTAGGGTGTGCTTACTATGGGCCCATCACAACGCCCCTTTAGCGGGGCCCCCGGGCCCCCGACGCACGATGCAGATAATCCAAAGACACTTCTGGTGGCCATCGTTAGCCTTGGATGTTTACCATCACATTGAACAGTGCGAAACCTGTGCACGGACGAAACTCTCCTGGAGACCCCCAGTAGGACTCCTACAATTGGTTCCGCCCCCCCAAGGACCCTGGCAAAGAGTCAGGCTAGAATTTATTGTAGACCTCCCCCCGTCACGCTCGCACAACACCATTTTGGTCATAGTAGACCATTTCACGAAGTGGGCCCACTTCATCGCATGCAAAGGCCTGCCGTCAGTGCAACGAACTGCCCTTTTGTTTATACGCCATGTGCTGAAATTGCATGGGTGCCCCAAAGAAATACGGAGTGACCGAGGGTCCCAGTTCATCTCCTGTTTCTGGAAGGCCCTGTTTTCCGCCTTGAAGGTAACCTTAACCCCCCCCCACCTCATATCACCCCAAAGCCAACGGGCAGGTGGAGCGCATAAACCAAAACGTGGAACAGTACCTCCGATGCTACACCACGCATCTCCAGGACAACTGGTACACCTGGCTCCCCTTTGCAGAGTTCGCGCTCAACAACGCACCGAATGCCTCCCTGGGGAACTCCCCCTTCTTTGTATCATATGGATTTCACCCACAGACCGGAATACCGGATCTCCCCCCGCCAACGGTCCCGGTCGCCGGAGCCCTCGTCCGGTGAATTCAAGAAGCCCAAAAGGTGGCCCAAACCACCTTACAGCAGGCACGTCAACGTTACAAGGCGGCAGCAGACAAACATCGCATCCCCGCTCCCATGTTCCAACCTGGGGACTTAGTATGGGTGAATCGTTGTCACTACCCCTCCACCCGGCCCTCTGCGAAACTCGACTTCCGCTATATGGGCCCCTTTCTGGTCCTCAAATGACTCAATGAGGTAACCTATAAACTTCAACTACCCCCCCATGTCCGCATCCACCCCACCTTCCACGTGGCTCTGCTGAAAAAGACCCTTCCTACGGGCCCTGCCCCTTCTACCCTGCCTCCAAGCCCAACATCCCCGGAGGGTGAATACGAAGTCCAGGCTATCTTGGATGCCCGCCGCCACTATGGTCACCTACAATACCTCATTGATTGGGTGGGCTATGGCCCTGAGGAGAGGTCATGGGAGCCGGTGGCCTAGGTCCATGCCCCCCTCTTGGTCCGCACCTTGCACCATCGCCACCCCTCCAAACCATCTCCCCGGGGGGGCTGGATGGGGGCTTCGCAGGGGGGGTACTGTAAAGCCCCTCAGGGGAGGGCAGAGGCGCACGCCACTTGAAGGGGCGCCTGGAGGCTGAGAGGGTTCCCTGGGCTCGATGACAGAGGCATGGGAAGCGGCAGAGGAACCACCCCCCACCATCCCCGTGCTGGGGAACAACGCAGCCCCGCCCCCAGTAGACTCCCGCTCGGAGGTGGGATGGAGTGGGGTAGGGCCCAGCGGGACCCAGGAGGAAGCCACGCCCCCGTTGCGGTGCTCCGCATGCTTGCGGGAGCGCGCAGGGGGTGGAGCCAGGGATACAAAAGACCAGCACCGAGAAGCACTCGGTGCTGGTGATTGAGCGAAGGCTGGCCCTGCGAACGAAGCTAAGTGATTGGATTTTTGAGTTGAGAGGATTATTGTACTGCTACGAGAGTGTGTGACTGAGTGAATTCCTGGCCCCCTTTTTTCCCCTGCCAACATGAACGGAAGCCTTGAGGGAGACTGTGAGTGTGGGTGTGGCATGCAAGACCCTTTCCTTCCCCTCCCCCCCTTCTCCTTGGGATTGTAGCTAGCCTCCCCTTCCCTCCTGTGTGAATTGAGCTCCCCTGTGCCACTCCTGTGTCCCCGGGACCCCTTCCCCTCCCCTCCGGGCACCCTCTCCCCCACTACAACCCCTTTCCCCCCTTCCTTGGTCATGGGTTACGCCTGGTGGGTACGGGTGACTGGGGCTCAGACTCAATCTGCTCACCTGGCGCCCTATGATGAATGATAGGGACCTGGGCACTGTGAGGCCTATAGGTCCACCCACTATCCTGATGGGCAATTATTCCCAGAGAGAACCCTTCCAGGTCAGGGGTCAGAGCCCGTGCGTGGGGACCCTAGGGCTGTGGGTGGGGCGATGCCAGGGGTACCCGATCCCACAGTGGGGTTACATCCCCTCCCCCGTGACACAATGGTACAGCAGAGGCAGCAGCAGCAGTGGAAATTAGATTTCCAGGGCACTGACCCCGTGGCACAGCATTCAGCAGCATTCAGCAGCAGTACCAGACATTGGATTCCCTGGTCTCAGAATCCATGGCACAGCAGAGGTGGCATTGAGCAGCAGTAGAAGACATTGGTTTGCCCGGTCACAGAACCCATGGCACAGTGAAGGCAGAAGCAGTGGATATTGTTTTGCCTTGTAATGGAACCCACCCATGGCACAGTAGAGGCAGCATCAGCAGCAGCAGTAACAGACATTGAATTTCCCAGTCACAGAACCTGTGGCACAGCTGAGGCAGAATTAGAAGCAGCGACAGATATTGGATTGCCCGGTAACAGAACCTATGGTACAGCAGCAGCAGCAGCAACAGCAGACATTGGATTGCCCAGTCACTGAACCCGTGGCACAGCAGAGGCAGCAGCAGCAGTAGATATTACATGGCCGGGGCACAGTAGCAGACACTGAATTGCATTTCATCCAATTGATCCTATATAATTTTTCTTAAAGCACATGAAGATTTATAATGCATTCAGGCTACGGGATCATTGTGACAAGTCTTTGTGTAACATTTGATTAAACTGGTCTTTCCAGACTTATCAGTAAAATGGCTTCATGTTTTAATTAATTCTCATTTTTCTGATTTCTGTACACGTCCCGATTCAGCTTGGATGTTAATTCTCTAGCTGCTGAAGGAATTAATTCTGATCTGAGATTCTAATCTGTGATTACCGTGGCACAGCAGAGGCATCATTCAGCAGCTGAAGACTTTGGCCGGCCAGCGCTTGATGGGACACCCCAACTTGGCCGGGTGTTGCAGGAAGGCATCGTATTTGACCGATCTCAAGAACCTCTACTGCAAATTGGGCAATCCTTTCCTGGTGGTGAACCTCATGGACACCCATCCTCCACCCTCTGATGCACTAATCCAAGCTATGTCCATCTACAAGAGCAAGGAGCAAATGGCTGATGTGTAGTACCAGCAGTAGTATCAGACACTGGATTGCCAGGGCACAGAGCCCGTGGCATAGCAGAGGCGGCATCAGCAGAGGCAGGAGCAGCAGACATTCAATTTTGGGGGCACAGTACCCGTGACACAGCAGTGGCAGCCTCAGCAGCCACAGACATTCAATTTCTGCGGCACACAGACCATGGCACAGCAGAGGTGGCATTCAGCAGCAGCAGCGGACATTCAACTGACAGTGCACAGTACCCATGGCACAGCAGAGGCAGCAGAAGGAGCAGCAGCAGAAATTTGATTGGCAGGGCACAGTACCCGTGGCACAGAAGTGGCAGCATCAGCCACAGCAGAAAGTAGTTTCCGGGCCACAGTATCCATAGTGCAGCAGTGGACATTGAACTGCCAGGGCACAGTAGCTGTGGCTGGCATCCATCCTTTGCTGGGCATTGCAGGCTGTCTGGCATTGGTGGAGCAGCGTCAGAGACCCAGCCAGGGCTTGGTGGTTGGCACCCCTACTTGGATGGGGATTGCAGGCTTGCATCCTACTCACCAGATCTCAACAAGCTCTTCTGCAAACTGGTCAAGCCTTGCCTGGTGGTGAATCACGTTGGCACCCAGTAACAGACATTGGATTGCTCGGGCACAGTACCTGTGGCACATCAGAGGCAGCAGAAGCAGCAGCAGCAGACATTGGATTGCCCAGTAGCAGAACCCATGGCACAGTAGAGGCATCAGCAGCTGCAGCAGCGGACATTTGAGTGCCCAGTCACAGAACCTGTGGCACAGCAGAGGATGCATTGGCAGCAGCAGCAGACATTGGATTGCACAGTACCATACTCATGGTGCAGCAGTGGCAACAGCAGACATTGGATTGCAAGGGCACAGAACCTGTGGAACAGCAGAGATGGCAGCAGCAGGATTTGCCTGTATGCGGCTCCCATGCAGCCAGGATGGTAGGATTTGCCAGGGAAGAGCTCCCATACAGCAGCAGACAGCAGCAACAGGATTGCATGGGCACATTTGGATTTCCCAAGGCAGAGCACCCATGGACGAGCAGACAGAAGCAGCGGGATTACCAGGCCAGTGGGGCACATTACCCAGGGTTGCCAGGTCAGGCAGACAGGCAGCTTGGCATGAGAGGCAGGCAGGCTGGGGCAGGGCTTCAGCTTTGCCCACAGGGTGGGCAGATAGACACTTTGGCATGAGCAGAAGGCAGGCTGAGGCATGGTTTGAGATTGGCAACCAGGGTGGGCACACAGGTAGCATGGCATGAGCACTGGAAGGCAGGCTGAGGCAGGCTTTGATCATGGCAAACAGGGCGGGAAGACAGGCACCATGGCATGAGCAGTGGAAGGCAGGCTGAGGCAGGCTTTGATCATGACATCCTGGGTGGCAGACAGGCAGCGTGACATGAGCATTGGAAGGCAGGCTGAGGCAGGCTTTGATCATGGCAAACTGGGTGGGAATACAGGCAGCGTGGCATGAGCACTGGAGGGCAGACTGAGGCAGGGTTTGAAGTTAGCAACCTGAGCGGGCAGACAGACAGAATGGCATGAGCATTGGAAGTCAGGCTGAGGCAGGCTTTGATCATGGCAAACAGGGCAGGCAGACAGGCATCTTGGCATGAGAGGCAGTAGGGAAGGCAGGCTGGGACCTTGGCAGGGCACTCAGATAGGCTGGAGAAGACTGTGCAGCAAGAGAGAGAGAGAGCCAGTCAGGTAGGTGCGGTGAGATTGTCTAGCCAGGGGCCATCTGGCAGGATTACAGCTTCCCAATGCCACCCAGCATCATGAGGTCAGTCAGATAGGCCAGTCGAGGCCATCTAGTGAGAGAGAGAGAGAGAGAGGGGGGGGGACTCTGGGCATTGGGAGGGAGGGACAGCACCTTAGCAGCAGCAGCCCAGATTGAGGAGGAGTCCGTCCCAAGACTGCCCCTGGCATTGGAAGGCGTGTACCACTGCACCATCAATCCATGTCCAGGGGCAGCTTGGGGAATCCCAGCAGCGGAAGGTTGACCTTAATGAAAAGCAACTGCTCCACCAACTTTTCCCCACTCTCAGGCGGTGCAGCGAGCAAATGTCCCTCACCAGAGAGAACACCCACTCGCTGGAGATACTCTTTGGTGGGCAGGACAACGGACACTTGGCCACTTTGGATAGGGCCAGCCACACATTGATCTTGCCGGCCCAGTAGGCCAAGGGATCACTGCTGGGATAGATGCACAGCTCCTCCTCTAGGTAGCTCTCCACTTCTGCTGAGGCACTGTCATACTCCCTCATGTAACCCTGCTTTGGCACCACCTCCACTACTGCCCTCAGCCACGCTGCCTACCCTGCTGTGCATGGGCCCATGCTTGCCAGAGTGGCCTGCACATATGAGCTGCTGCTGGCAATAGGGGTACTGCTGCTGCTCAGCCTGCTGCTGGTGCTGCTACTGCTAGGGCTGGGGGCAGGGATAGACCCCGCCAGCTGAAAGGTGTGGCTGCTCCCACTCCCACCATCCCCAGGGGAATCCTGCTGCTGCTGCCACACACTCTCCAGAACCCTCTCTGCCTTCAGGACCCTCTCCACCAGCTCACCCTTCCATTGGCCATAGAGTGGTGTCTGGCATGTCACACTGCCCTTGCCCTTGGGGTCCAGCATGGTTGCCAACACATATTCCTCCCACTGAAGGAGGTCATCAAACCATACCTTCAGCCCTGCCTTCAGCTGTCACACCAGGACAACCACCTCAGCCACCAGCTTCTTGCCCTGAGGGCCACAACCCTTCCCCTGGAGAATTTCATCCAGCCTCCTGTGGAGACTCTGAACCAGAGGGGTCACCTGGCTGATGGTGGCCATGGAGGAGCCGATGGTCTCTGTCACAGCCAGAAATGGTCTCAGGACAAAGAAAGTGTGAGCCAGAATCTCCTATTCTGCCCATTGTACCCTGGAGGTGCCCTGCTGTCCATCACCAGTTGGACCTGATGCAAGTCGGCTTTCTGTCCGAGAAGCTGCTCAAGCATCAGGAACATGGAATTCCACCTGGAGGACACATCCTGCACTGGCTGGTGCACTGGGGAGCCTTGCTCTGCCTGCTTCACCCAGAGGAGGTCGCTGCCCTTTATGCTTCAGTTAAAGAAACTGGTCAGCTTCCTTCCCCGCTCGATCAGGGAGCTAAGGGTGCCTATCCCAAGCCCCTTCTCCCCTAAGCCCAGAATGTCCCTAACCAAGGGAAGGGTGTGTGTGGTGCAAGGGATGCTGGTGAAACCTCCCTCACGGACTACCCTCAATATGTAAGCCGCATTGTTGGTCACCACGCACCCCTTGGTGAAGGGCGCACCTGGCGTGACCCACTCGGTAACCATGGCGGTCACGGCTGCCTCGATGTTCCAAGAAGTGTGGGGCCGTCCATAACTTCTGCCTGGTATACCCTGCTTCAGGACCCCTCCTCCCACTCCCAATTACTACCTCCAGGTCCTGCCACCAGTGCGCCATCACTGCCAGGTAGGCGTGCTGTGCGTTTGTGCTCAACCACAGGTTGGTGGTGAAGTGGACAGTGGCACCATCAGCCCCTGCCAGCTGCTCCCTCACCCGCTCCTTTAAAGCATGGTACAAGGCTGACACCACCTGCCGACTCAGAGTGGTGCACGACAGCAGCTTAAACTGGGGGTCCAGGAAGCCAATCAGGTGCCTAAACCCCATGTCCCCAACCATTGAGAAGGGTTGCCCATCAAGCACAATCATTTCCCCCAAGATGTGTGTGACTTTCAATTGAAAGTCACGCTGCCCTCCACGTGCTGCAGCTGCTGATGGACCTGGAAGCTGACCCAACCCCAGCTCCTCCATGGTGCACTGATGCTCCTGGGCCTCAGCTAGTTGCTGCTGCTGCTGTTCCCCCCTAGCAGCAATACCACTCCTGCTGCTAGAGGTAGCTGCTCGAGCAGGGCGCTTGCCCGCTGATTCAGGCGGACAACTGGCCATTGTAGTCAGGAACCGGCTGGCGTTCACTGCCCCTGCCTAGCCCCTTAGCAGCAGAGTGCCATGGTATGCCTAGCCCCTTAGCAGCAGAGTGCCTATGCATACTTCACCACCTTCTGGCACAAACTGCACTGCACCTCCCTGGGATCATCCACCCGCACCAAATTAAAATGCATCCAGACCGAGGATTTTTTGTCCCCTCCTGCCTTCTGGCCTGCTCCGGGTGATGCACCACTGACAGCACCGATGGGAGGGGCAGAACATGGTGGCGAAACAGCTCTCGGAGGGACAGCCATTTCCCCAGCCCCAGACATCTCCTCCACAGGACTAGTATCTGCCTCGCTGTCCCCAATCTGATATGTCCCACGAAGGGGAGAACTGGGACCCTGAGGCTGATCGACTGCCCATGTGCCCCCTATAGCTGTTGCTACTGCTGCTGCTGCTGCTCCTCTCCCTGATGCTATTGCCCAGGGATCGGGCCCTGCCTCTAGCAGCTGGGGCGGGATCCATAATGGGGGACATTGGTGGCCCATGATGAACATCCAACCCTGAAGCACCTGCACCTGCTCCTTCAGTCACAGCAGAGACAGCCGCTGACTCCTAGACTGCAGGCTTTCCAGTGCCCTGCGTGGCAGTGGAGGATGCTGGCAGGAGGTGACGCTGAACCGTACCCCTAGTGCGGCACGGCCCCTGTCACCTCTGCCATGTGCCCCATTGCCTACCTTACGGGCAGCAGACCGGCCTCTCCTGCTTCCCTTCTCCATTTCTCCCACCCAAACAATGCAGAGGAAAATTATTTATTTATTTATTTATTTATTTATTCAAATTTGGAATATAATATATATCTACATTAACTCTAACTGGTTTTAACTATTTTAAAACCTATGGAACTAAATGGAATATTATCTAATATCTACAAAGGCCTAGTCCTACAAATACACTATAAAATATTAGAACTGAATCACTACACACTATCTCTATCTATCTATCTATCTACACACACAAGGATGGGAGGGAACACAGACAGCTCACAAAAAACAACACAGGGAGGGGTACAAAACTGAAATGAAATCTAGATCAATCTAATTGTACTCTAAATAAATCCAAAAATAGGGAAAGGAAATCAGGGATGGAATATATACAGCGAGGAGAAAAGTTCAATGGAGGGAGGGAGAAACAACACAGGGAGGGGTAAAAAATAAAAATAACACCTAAATCTATCTAATCTAATCTAAATAAATGAAACTATGTGGTAAATGTATGGAAATGGGTGAAATAGGAGGAGGATGGCAATGGATTGGGAGGAACACAAACTGCTGGGAGAGAGAGTTCTGAAAACACCTTCTGACAGGATCAGTGGCTAGCTCAGAGCAAATTGGAAGGGGGGAGGGCAATGACTTTTGTTACTTGCTGCTGTGCCCACCTTACCACAAACTCCATTGCCTCTGTGAAGCCTAGGCCATGGGCAATTGCAGACTGCCAAGCCAGTGGCCTGAGGAAAAGAGGGATGGTGAATAGGCAGGCTGGCTGCTAGTCCAAGCCTCTCCACCCCTGGCATTAGGAAGTCTGCTCCTCAGATGACCCCCCCCCCCTTCCTGGGCCTGCCAGTCATGTTTTTCCCACCTGGACGCGGCCGAACGCAGCCAAACTGTTCGGGGGTTTCCGCGTTCGGTTTGGGTGTTCGGTTTGGTTGTCCGAACTGGCTGAGTTTGGTCTGAACTCCAAACGTCCGAACCACGTTTGCACATGCCTACTATTAATTTTCACATCCTGAAAGGAGTGGACCAACTAGGTCTTCTTCCCCTTCCTCTCAATGTTCTTATATGTAAAGTAATCTGCAAGCAGTGTAGGTTCTACACTGATCTAAAAAGAATATATATGCAACAAATAATACAGCAATTTTATCCAATTTAAACTGTATCCATCACAATGAATAATAACTAGAGCTGAAGTAGATCAGCTCCTTTTCCTCTGTGGATAAAAAGAATATTTTCAAAATGCCCTGTAGATATCTAACGTGGGATTTTGGCTGTGCCAGATATTAGGGGAGCCATATTGAATGCTCCTTCTTTCGCATGTGCATAATAGGATTTTGTTCAATTTGTATGTGAAAGATTGCACTACTCTGTGTTGTATGCCAGAGTGCCATTTTTCACATGCTCATTGGACAAAAAATACATTTTTGTGCATGCAAGCAGAGGGTGTTTTTTTAGTGCATATGTGCAAAATGGTGATGCACAAGAGGAGGGAAAATATGACTTTTAATCTGGGTCTCTGTCAGAATAGGGACTGAATTGTGACCATGACCAGTCTGTGTTACAATGGACACAGATGGAAGCATTGGATTCTGTGGAAATGAAATAATTTCAACCCTGATAATGGGCATTTTTACACACACCTTAAAGTGCTGGTCTACAAGTCTGGGTTTACAATTCCACAAGTAAGTTCCAGATGCATTCTTCACTCACACACATGCTGCCCTGAGGCAGTTCCTGGATGCATTCTTCACAGAAACACTACCCTGAGGCAGCCTAAAGTAGCTGCAACTGTAGACGTGAGGGGCTGCCATGGAAACCAAGTGACCACAACTGCCTGAAGCAAAGCAGTTTACCAGGAAAACGTTTTACACACAAAGGTTCTGGGAGACGTTCTATGCAGAAGTTCAAAGATCCAGATGTTTAACATCTATGTGAGTGATTTAGACAGACAGAAAGTTCAGGATGTAACAGCAAACATGTAGAAGAAATGTGTGTGTAAAAACACCCAATAACTGCTTTTCCAGCCTATCTGCATTGACTATTAATTTTGGTTAGTTTGGTTTGGTTATTTAGATATTCAGTTACTTTATTTCAGCTATTGTACATGCACAGTAGTTAACATGGAGTAACCAAACAATTAACCATCCAAATAGCCCAATCCCTGACCTGCATATATGAATATTCATTTCATTTGGGGTTATTATCAGGTTATTCAGATGGCTATCTGAAAATGTGTATATTATACACAAATACAAACTTGTTTCAGCACTAGTTCTGCAGTTGAACTGATAGCTCCACCCAGAAGCATATGCATCTTACTCAGAGAGTTGTTCACCTTCAGAGGGGTGCATGGCCCAAACCCTTCAGTCACAGACACCACCATAATCAGGCTCCAACTCGTCTCTGCTTCTGGATATAACTAGTTTGACTAGATTGTAATGAGCTCATGTCCCATAGCATTACATTTTTGTTGGCTTAACAACAGCTATTATTTTTCAGAATCTATATGGTGTGGGGGCATTCTACTTTCTTGGTAGAATTGCTAGCTTGACTTGGACTGAGATTCAATACTGAAACAATGCAATTCTATCTTGAGGCGTATTCATGATTGAACAGTCCCTACAGAGGATAGAAACCGCTACAGAGTAAACGACTGGGATCTAAGTTCTGCTTGCGCAAACAAGTAAAAATGTGACTATTTCTACAGGTGTTTCAACAGGTGCTCTACACTATAACAAAATGGCATGGAGAGAAATATGTGTAAACTCCCGTAGCAGGAGTTCATATGTTCTGGCAGAGAGTGCAATTCTGCCTGGGGCTGCTGCATGTTTTTTAATATTTTTTTTAAAATTAAAATTTGTACCTTGCCCTTCCCCGAGACTCAGGGCAGCTTACAGAAATAATAATAGTAATAGAATAATAAAAAACACAGAGAGAATAATAAAAATACAATTATGACACAATAGACTCCCCTGAAAATCTCTACCCCAAAACCCACACTCCCCAGCCCCTATCCCCTTCTGCCAAATGCTTTACCAAAAAGGAAAGATTTGCACTGCCTCCAGAATATGTTCAGGCTTGGGCTCTGACACTGCTGTAGAGTGGGACTGGCTTGCTGGCATTAGTCCCAGCTAGGAAGAAACCAGAAATGCTTTTGGTGAAATGCTTACTGCCTGCCAGGGATCAGCACTCACTCCCTTTCAGACAGCAAGCTCCTCCCATTCCACCAGAAACAACCCTGGTTGATCAAGGAAGCTTCATGGGAACTGATCTATACATTACACTGTCAATAAGTTAGCCAAAATCTGGGGCAGATATTCCAGGTTTTTCTGGGGCAGTTATCTCGGGTTAGGTCCATCATCTTGGTTGATAGCCATAGGGCAATCGTAACATGTGGAGATCAACTTAGTTTCCACCAAACATTTTTCAGGACTTCTTATTCTACTACTTCCATTACCATTACCTTCTGGTTCCATAGTCTTTCACCTTCAGGGGAGAAGAAAAGCGTAAAAGAAGGGAGCTAAATGTCTTGTCCAGGGTGGAGGGAAGGGGAAATGTCTGTGTTGAGAATCCAAGATAGGCAGATGGAAGAAAAAACAGAACCTGAAAAAATGGTCTCAGTTTATTCAAAAGTTAAGTGAAAATTTGGTCTGATACTTACATCCATAGGGGCTCCCCCTAAGATAGATAGATAGATAGATAGATTAAAAAAAATATTTCAAGCACTTCTATTTCATAATGTGTAAGGTGAGGAGTCACAATAGCTAAGTTCCTCATTTACACCTAGAAGCCTGGCAGTGCACAGCAGAATATACCGCCATTTTAAAATGGGCATGGCTGGGGTTAGTGGTCTGTGCACTGCGTGGTGTCCAAACATTTCATGTGAATGGGGGGATCAAATGGCCAGGAATCAAATGGGTGCAAAATAGGTGTGTGCCCCTACCCACACATGGTTTGTCCTGTGCCTGCACAGAGCATCCCAGATTCCCCCCCAATACACCGTGAGTGGGAATGAGTGGGCAGTGCATGGGTCACGGACGTGTGTGACCCGCCCCATGCCACCTTCAGATGGGTATCTGGATGAATGGGGGATGGGTGGATCTTATTATTATTATTATTATTATTAAACATTTATAAAGCACCAGTAACAACCTGGCGCTGTACAGAACATATAATCAGCTGCGGTCCCTACATGTGGCTTACAATCTAAAAGACAAGGAGGGGGAGACAAGGAGAGGGGACAGCGGGAGAGACATGGGAGAAGACAAACAAACATTCAGGCGGATGCGAAGTCTCAGGTGCGTGTACTTGGCTTGGTTACAAGGTGGTCGGTAGCAGCAGTCAGCAGAGGAGGGCTGACAGTAAGAGCAAGGGGAAAGACTAGAGGGCATTGGGAAAGGCAGCATGGAAAAGGTGGGTCTTGAGGAGGGATTTGAAGGAGCGGAGGGAGGAGGCGAGGCGGACGTCGGCAGGGAGGGAGTTCCAGGCATGCGGGGCAGCGAGGGAGAAGGGACGAAGGCGGTTGGGCGAGCAGGAGAAGCGAGGGAGAGCGAGGGAGGGGACAGCGGAAGAGCGGAGAGCGCGCGCAGGAGCGCGTAGGGCGATTAGGTCCGAGAGGTAAGGGGGAGCTTGGTCATGGAGCGATTTGAACGTGAAAACCAGGAGTTTGAACAGGATACGTTCAGGAAGGGGGAGCCAGTGAAGGGAGAGGAGGAGAGGCGTCACATGGTCGAAGCGACGGGCAGAGTGAATGACCTTGGCGGCAGAGTTTTGGATCGCCACAAGGGGGGACAGGTGGGAGCGAGGGAGGCCAGCAAGGAGGAGGTTGCAGTAGTCGAGGCGAGAGATAACCATGGCATGAACAAGGATTTTGGCCGAGGAGACAGATAGAAAGGGGCGAATGCGGGCAATGTTGAGGAGAGCGAATCGGCAGGATTTGGCCACAGAGTCAATGTAAGGTTTAAAGGAGAGGTGCGTGTCAAAAATGAAGCCCAAGCTGCGGGCACGGAGAACAGGACGGATGGTGACCCCATCAATGCAGATGGTCAGGTCAGAGGGAGAGGAGGGGGATGGAGGAAAAATGAGGAGTTCAGTCTTGGCCATGTTCAGTTTGAGTTGGCGTCGGGACATCCAGGCGGAGATATCAGAGAGGCAGTCGACGAGGCGTGAGCGGACAGAGGAGGAGAGAGAGGGGGTAGAGAGATAGAGTTGGGTGTCATCAGCATAGAGATGGTATTGGAACCCGTGGGAGGCAATAATTTCACCAAGGGACCGGGTGTAGATAGAGAAGAGGAGAGGGCCAAGGACAGAACCTTGGGGAACCCCAACCGAGAGGGGAAGGGAGGGGGAGGTCGACTCGGGGAGGGAGACATTAAAGGAGCGGTCAGAGAGGTAGGAGGAGAACCAGTCAAAGACAGAGCCACGGAAGCCCAAAGAGTAAAGGGAGTCCAAGAGGAGCGAGTGGTCGACAGTGTCAAAGGCGGCAGAGAGGTCAAGGAGGACAAGAACGGAGTAGTGGCGCTTCGATTTAGCGACAAGTAGATCATTGGTGATCTTGGCCAGGGCAGTTTCAGTAGAGTGGAGGGGGCGGAAGCCGGACTGGAGAGGGTCGAGGGAGGAGTTGGCAGAGAGGAGGTTCAGGCAGCGGGAGTAGACGACACGTTCCAGGAGCTTCGAAGCAAAGGGAAGGAGGGAGACCGGCCGGTAACTAGAGGGATCGAAAGGGTCCAGGGTAGGCTTTTTGAGGATGGGGGAGACAGTGGCATGTTTGAAGGCAGAGGGGAAGGAGCCTGTGGAAAGGGAGAGATTGACAACATGCAGAAGGGGGGGAGCGACAGTGGGAGCAATAGAGGTCAGGAGGCGGGAGGGGATCGGGTCAAGGGGGCAGGTGGAGGGGTTGGATGAAGAGAGAAGAGCAGAGATTTCCTGGAGAGAGGCAGGAGGGAAGGATGCGAGGAGGGAGGGGGGCGGGGGAGGGGGCGGGAGGGGAGCGGGGGGCGGAGGGGGGCGGGAGGCAATATCCCGACGGATCTTGTCAATCTTGGAGGTGAAGAACGACGCAAGATCCCGAGCAGCAAGGGAAGAGGGCGGGGGAGGGCAGGGGGGTTTGAGAAGGGAGTCGAAAGTAGAGAAAAGGCGGCGAGGGTCGCGGGAGAAAGATTCGATCCTAGAGGCATAATAGCGCTGCCTAGCTAGGGAGATAGCCGAGGAGAGGGAGGAGAGGGAGAATTTGTAATGGAGGAAGTCAGGGAGGGAGCGGGATTTGCGCCAGAGGCGTTCGGCAGCCCGGGCGCAGGAGCGGAGGTAGCGGATGGCAGGGGTAAGCCAGGGGCGGGGGTCGAGGGGGCGGACGGGGCGAGCAGAGGGGGGGGCAAGAGAGTCAAGGGTCGAGGAGAGAGAAGCGTTGAGAGCAGAGACAGCAGAGTCAGGGGAGGAGGAGGCGAAAACGGGGGGGAGAAGGGGGGAAAGATGTGCGGCAAACTCCGAGGGAGTAAGGGCCTGCATATTGCGGAAGGGGCGCATAGAGGGGGAGGCGGAGGGGGGTCGGTGGGAAAGGCTGAAGGAGCCGAGGAAGTGATCAGAACTAGGGAAGGGGTCAAAGGAGAGGTCAGTTAGAGAACAGTTTCGAGTGAAGACGAGGTCGAGGGAATGGCCGTCAGTATGAGTGGGGGAGTCGGTCCAGAGTCGGAGATTAAAGGAGGAAGCGAGAGAGAGAAAGCGGGAAACAGAGGGGGCGGAGGGCGTGTCAACGTGAATGTTGAAATCACCAAGGATAAGAGTGGGGATATCATCGGAGAGGAAGAAGGTGAGCCAGGATTCAAAGTCCGGGAGGAAAGAGGAGAGGGAACCCGGGGGGCGGTAGATGACAGCAACCCGAAGGTGTAGAGGGGAGTATAAGCGCACAGAGTGGGCCTCAAAGGAAGGGAAGGAGGAGGAGGGGGGAGGGGAGAGGGTTTTGAATTGGCAGTGCTTAGCAAGGAGCAAGCCCACACCACCACCCAGGCCCTCAGGGCGGGGGCGGTGAGAGAACGACAGGCCCCCGGAGGATAGAGCAGCCGGGGTAACAGAGTTGGAGGGCGTGATCCAGGTTTCCGTAAGAGCCAGGAGTTGAAAGGGGCGAGAGAGGAAGAGATCGTGGATGAAGGGAGCTTTAGCCACGGACGAGCGGCAGTTCCAGAGGGAGCAGGAAAAAGGCAATTGGTGTTTGGGAAGGCAGGGGATGCGGATGAGGTTGGGGGATGGGGAACGGCCGGGTTTGGGCCTAGGGGGAATGGGTAAGGGGGGATGAGGGTGGGGAGGGGGGATGGGCGTGGGTGAGGATAAGGGGTAGGTTGGCTGGAGAAAGGCTGCTGGTGAAGGGAGAGGGAGAAGGAGGGGGTGCGTGAGAGAGGCTAGAAGGAGGGAGGTGATAGAGGGCGCGGAGGCAAGGGAGGTATAGGGAGGCATCATAGGTGTTACCTGTTCAGGTATCGGGGGGAAGCCAGGCCTGCAGGAGCCGCGTGCGCGCGGGTGCTGTCAGGGGGGTGGCCCCTCGCTGTCCTCGCTCCGGCCTCACAACGGCCACAAAACGGCCAGAGCCCTTTTGTTGCCGCCCGCTGAGGCGGGCGGGCAGCTTTGGCCTGAGGCTTGGGCTGGGCCCTCCCAGGGGGTGGAGCCTCGCTCACCTGCAGGGGATGAGCCCTGCTGTTGCTATGGCGGCTGGGGGCTTCTGGCTGGCTGGGGGTGGAGCCCTGCCGCAATGGCTTCTGGGGGCTTCAGGGGGCGGGCGGGGCTTCTGGGGGCGGGCGGGCAGCTTTGGCCTGGGGCTTGGGCTGGGCCCTCCCAGGGGGTGGAGCCTCGCTCACCTGCAGGGGATGAGCCCTGCTGTTGCTATGGCGGCTGGGGGCTTCTGGCTGGCTGGGGGTGGAGCCCTGCCGCAATGGCTTCTGGGGGCTTCAGGGGGCGGGCGGGGCTTCTGGGGGCGGGCGGGCAGCTTTGGCCTGGGGCTTGGGCTGGGCCCTCCCAGGGGGTGGAGCCTCGCTCACCTGCAGGGGATGAGCCCTGCTGTTGCTATGGCGGCTGGGGGCTTCTGGCTGGCTGGGGGTGGAGCCCTGCCGCAATGGCTTCTGGGGGCTTCAGGGGGCGGGCGGGGCTTCTGGGGGCGGGCGGGCAGCTTTGGCCTGGGGCTTGGGCTGAGCCCTCCCAGGGGGTGGAGCCTCGCTCACCTGCAGGGGATGAGCCCTGCTGTTGCTATGGCGGCTGGGGGCTTCTGGCTGGCTGGGGGTGGAGCCCTGCCGCAATGGCTTCTGGGGGCTTCAGGGGGCGGGCGGGGCTTCTGGGGGCGGGCGGGCAGCTTTGGCCTGGGGCTTGGGCTGAGCCCTCCCAGGGGGTGGAGCCTCGCTCACCTGCAGGGGATGAGCCCTGCTGTTGCTATGGCGGCTGGGGGCTTCTGGCTGGCTGGGGGTGGAGCCCTGCCGCAATGGCTTCTGGGGGCTTCAGGGGGCGGGCGGGGCTTCTGGGGGCGGGCGGGCAGCTTTGGCCTGGGGCTTGGGCTGAGCCCTCCCAGGGGGTGGAGCCTCGCTCACCTGCAGGGGATGAGCCCTGCTGTTGCTATGGCGGCTGGGGGCTTCTGGCTGGCTGGGGGTGGAGCCCTGCCGCAATGGCTTCTGGGGGCTTCAGGGGGCGGGCGGGGCTTCTGGGGGCGGGCGGGCAGCTTTGGTTCTGTGTTTCTCTGTGTTTGCTTCTCATCACAAAACAACCTAAGGTTCATTTACTTGTCTTTCCATTTTATCTCCTTGCTGAAAGGCTCTGGAAAAAGAAATTACAATTGGAGAAGGACTGGGCATGAGTCCTATGGAGTTTCAGTTTAATGTTTCCCTCTGTGAAGATCTCTCATATTTTGAACACATTTCTGTGCAAGAGTTCACCATAGCTGTATGATCAAGATTCTGTCTGTAACAGGGTATGTGTTTTCTAAAGATTCATAAATTATAATTTGTAAGTGTTTCACTTATACTAGACAGCTTCTTGTTGTCTGTCAAATATGAAAATAATCCAGAATACACTGGTTATAGACTTGTGCTGAAAGCAAATATGCTACCTGTTCTGAGACCTTTAAATGTTAACTGTAGAATTTAAAAATGTGTTTGTACATTCATTTTCACACATTACTCATTTCTGTATTTTTTATATCAAAGGTTGATGTGTGACTGGATATTTGCAATGAGATTAACAAGCTCAAATTTAAAATTCTATTTCATCTCTTGCTTATACAAACTTAAGTCTCCCTTGCTTTTATGGAACTTGACAATAAAATTGACTGGTAAACAAGTTAAGAAGGTAATTTCACCCTTTATATGAAAAAAGAATTAAAATGAAAGGAGAAATAGTTTCATTAACGGAATAAAGATTAACATTACCCTCAGTGTACTCTCTTGAACATAGAGGGCACTGTTACATTAATGAATATAACATTTTACAGACTGAACCATTTAGAAATGCTTTTACTGTTGTGAAGTAAATCACCAATGTACTATAGGATGGTGGCGATGATGATGAACATATATTCCTTATTATGTAAAATCAGTCACCATGTCTGAAAAAAAATATTTGAAAACATGGAATTCTTTCATCTGGAATGAGGAAGAAATAACATTTTGTATATTTAGGGTTGTCTTAATCATTGTTATTATTCCTTTCACTGTAACTAGATGAAGCTTATGCATCAGTTCTAGTAACCACTATAGTAATTAAATTCACATCCACATCAGATCATCGCCCAATAAGGACTTCCATAATAATAAATAAATGCAGTGGCAAAACATTCCCACTCTACTTTGTCCCTAACTCCTGTTTGATGGAGCTTTTGGAGAGGAGTAAATGTACAGTGCTTTTACATACGAACCTGATAAACTGAAAACGTAGCTACTTTGGATCAAGGAGAGTGAGCAGCTTGACTTCTGGGCTATGTAGCAAAAAAATCCATGAGGATTACATAACTTAATAAAATTCACTTTCATGCAGGAATAAGCAATTATGGATCTATTCTGTGGCGGATATTACAGGTTCAGGGTTGCAGTATTTTTGGGGTGTTAACAAATGCAATGCTGGCCTGGATCACACACTCTGGCCCACATGGGCCAGTGCCAAACCCTGTGTGTGTGTTCCAGGCCCATCAGATGTGGGCCCAGTTCAAACCCCAGTGGGGTTGGTGGCCAGACCAGAAACATGGGCCTGGAATGAACCAAATAGCTGTTATTTATAGACCCCTCCTGATGGATCCCCCTCCTCCTTCCTCACTGACTTTAACTCCTGGCTTTCCTTCTTCCTTGGGGACTTTAACTTCTATGTCAGTGACCCCTCTGACTCTTAGGCCTCCAAGCTTCTTGCCCTAACCTTCTCATTTAGCCTCCAACTATGCTCTACCTCTCCTGCGCACCACCATGACCACTGATGTGATCTGGTCGTTTCATCCAACTGCTCTCGCTCTCTCAGGCCTCTTCACCTCTGTTCTTCCTCTCTCTGACCATCATCTACTAACTTTTACACTTAACTGCTTTCCCACACAGCCTCATCCAATCACCACCAACACCTTTAAAAATCTCCAGGCTATTGACTCTTGCCTCCTCTCAACTACTACCTTATCTCTCCTCTCCTTCACAGCCTCATTAAAGTCTGTTGATGAGGCACTTTCCTGCTACAACACTGCACTCTTCTGCTTTGGATTCTCTTGCCCCAACTCTCCCCCATCCTGTTAGGCATGCCAAATAGGGATGTGCAAACGCGGTTCGGATGTTCAGAGTTCGGACTGAACTTGGTCTGTTTGGACGTCTGAACTGAACGTCTGAACTGAACTTGAAAATGGCTGAACAGTTCAGTCATGTTTGGGTGAGTTTGGATGAGTTCGAGGGTGGGAAAAATGTGACTTTGGGCAGGAGAAATGTGACTGGACGGGGGAGGCAGCTGAGGACCAGATTTCCTGGCACCAGGGGTGGAGACCAGGGGTTGTTTCAGGGCCAAATGATACCGATAATGAAAAAAATCTTCGAATTCGGTATTGGTATCAGTAGCTCTATTTTCGAACATTCGGCCAACTTCGGCCAAACCGAACTCCGCCAAACTGAACTCCCGAACCTGAACTCGGGCTTTGAACCAAACGACCGAACATCCGAACCACATTCTGTTCACACATCCCTAGTGCCAAACTCCAGCCTTGGCTTGCCACTCAAGTTCACTTCCTATTAAGTTATGTGATCCTACATACTTGTGCCCGCTCTGCAGAGTGTCTCTGGATAAAATCCCACTCCTGTGCTGACCTCCAGCATTTCAAATTCATGCTCACCTCCTCCAGTTCAGCTATTGCCCTTGCTAAGCAAGCTCACTATGCCCACCTGTCTGACTCCTTTGCCTCCAAACCCCACTGACTCTTTGCCATATTCACCTCCCTCCTCAAACTACATCTTTCCCCCCCCCCCTCTTTGCTCTATGCCCAGGTTCTGGCTGTTTTTTTTAAATATATATATAAGATTCACAAAATTCACCTAGAGTTCTCTGTCAAGCCCCCTCAGCCTCTCCCCCTTCACTCCCCTCCTCTTCCACTAGCACCTGTCACCCTTTCTTCTGAATGCACTACTAAAACTCTAATTCATTCTCTCATCACATCCTTCTTGGACTACTGCAATCTGGCTGCTTCTCACAAGTCTCCCTCTGAGCCACTTATCTTCACTACAGTCTATTCAAAATTCAACTTTGAGAGTCACCTTCCTTGAATGCTGTTACGACCATGTGACCCCTCTCTTCAGGTTACTACACTGGCTCCCCATCTGCTTCCACATAGAGTTCAAGCTTCTCCTACTCACCAACAAGTGTCTTCACTCTGCAGCTCCTCAGTAACTCCCCCTACACCCTTACTCATGACCTCCGTTCATTAGGCAAGATGCTCTTATCTGTGCCCTTCTCCTCCATCGCCAGCTCTCGAGGCCGTGCCTTTCACCTTGCTGCACCATATGCCTGGAACAAACTTCCTGCGGTGTTGCATCAGGTCACCTCCCTGTCCATATTCAAATCCTGCCTAAAGGCCCACTTCTTCAAGACTGCTTATAAATCATGAACCCAGGCCCTATCCATATCATAGCCTTGTGGATTTCAGTTTTTTAACTGAAATTAATAAACTTACCGAATACCTGCATCCTGTAGTCCATTATTCAAAGGAAGACTCTTATTTGTAGTTGTCTATGTCTTTGTGTCTTCATTAGATTGTAAGCTCCATGGAGCAAGGACTGTCTTTATGTTATGTGTATCTGTACAGCACTGCGTACAACTAGCAGTGCTATAGAAATTAATTTATTATTATTATTATTATTATTATTATTAGTAGTAGTAGTAGTAGTTAGGGGTGGGACCCCGGGGCAATTACTGGATACCAGATTTACCAGTTTCCGGTTCTCAAAGAACCGGATTCTCGGATTAAATCCGGTATCCGGTACCAGTTTTATTTCATTGATTTCAATGGGGCACTGTGTCCCCATTGAAATCAATGGGTGTTTTCAGACGTTACGAGATCACGGTGAACCACACTGAACCACGCTCAACCCCCCCGCGGGGCCAAAGGGCCCGGAACGTCTGAACGGCGTGCGCCAGATGTTCATCACGCTCAATAC
>QEPC01007418.1:139486-152646 GCA_003113815.1 Sphenodon punctatus | reverse complement strand
AACAAAAATCCAGGCTGGGCAGGGTGGGTGGGGGGTGTCCCCCCTTCCACCCACGCAGCCTGGACGCGGGGAGGGTTTTGTTTTTTTACTTTTTTGGTGGGACTTACATTGCAGCCATTCATTTAAATGGCTGCAATGTAAAAAAATCCAGTACCCGGAATCCGGTAACGGGACCGGATTTACCGGGTTGAATCCGATAATGCCGGTACGCCCAGTACCGGCATTATCGGATTCCGGATTTACCGGTATTCCCACCCCTAGTAGTAGTAGTAGATAGCTTTGGCTTAGTCAGAAATGTCAACATTTAAGTGAACTAATCTGATAGAACCTATTGACATATATACACTAAGTAATGAAAATAAAAAGAAATGTTCAAATGTAATATATATTGAATTGCATTTAATATGTGCAATTTATTTATTTATTTATAACCCACCCCTTTCTCCAAAGGGTGACTTGGGATGGCTAACAAGATAAAACAATAAAGCAAGAATATAAAAATAAATATACATATAAAATAACATCAAAGGGCTTTATCCCATAGCCTGCATAAAACGTGAGTAAACAGTGTGTATCCCCATATCCAGCCCATTGTGTGCTATGCAGAAACTGTGTGTGAGTATGCGCGTGCAGCTTCCACACAGTTTACGCGGACTATGGGATCGAACTCAATATCAATAAGGTCTGCAACAAAACACTACCCACTAATATATGCAATTGTGAATTGGTAACTGGTTAAAGGATAGAAAGTAAAGAGTAGGACTAAATGGTCAGAGGTAAATGGTAGAGTACCTCAGGGATCTGTACTGGAATACAGATTGTTTAATGCATTCATTAATGATCTGGTGGACCTCTCTCCCTCCCTTCAAATCTCTTCTGAAAATCTACCTTATCAGTCAGGCTTTCCCTAGCTCCTCATCCCCATTTACGCTTCTTTGTTTACACTTCTTCTTACGTTGTTTTATCCTCCAAGATCCCGTTCTTCTCCTTGCAACCTAAGAATGTGCATCTTCAAGTTCTCAACTTCCTTGAATGTATCCCTGTATCTCCCTATGTTCCACTCTTCCTTGTCTCCCCTACCCATGTCACTCCCTTCAAAGTAGAGTGCTATCACACATGCTAATATAGCTAACAGATTTATTTTTTTTAAAAAAAGAATCAACTTTTTACGGTAATATTTTTGCCTGCACCTCCCCATATTCTTCATACATGGGATTTCTCTGCACAAACCACACATGTCCAATTTCAGTATAGAAAAGATTTAGCTCTAGACTACTTTACAATGGGCATTTTTCTATAGGAGAGCTTTCTTCTGCAGCTTTAAAAAACATCTTGGGGAAACCCCTGCGTGGAGGAATCAGATGCTGCTCGCTGGAACGGAAGTCACCTGGGTGCCATTGGAAACAGCGGCTCTATGTGACTCAGACATTTTGAGACATGAACTAGGTAAGTCCCCAATAATCGAAGTCTTACCTAGTCTGTGTCTCAAAACTTCTGGGAGTCACCCGGTGCCATTGTTTCCAATGGCACCTGGGCAACTTCCTGTCCAGCGAGGAGTGTCTGATGATTCCTCCCCCCCACCCCCTGGGTTTCCCCCAATATGCATTTTAAAGCAGCAGGAGAAAGATCTCCCATTTAAAAACATCCAATATAGTCCATATAGCCAAGTATATATATGGAAATGGGAGTTGTACACAATTTGGAAGGGGGCAGTCCCAGAATTGCAATGGGACTTAGCATTTGTGACATATTGGACTTCAAAACTGCACTTTAACATTGAACCTCCATATGTGTTATTCATTATTTAAGTTGGTGACAAAGTAGTTTGAATAATATCTTTTATGGGACCAATTATTGGTAGAAATGGGCAAGCTTTTGGACCTCACAGAGTCCTTCCTCAGGCAAGGAGGAGTCAGAACTGAAGATGTGAGCAAAAAACAGTAACAAAAGCGGTGTGGGGAGGGTGATGAGCCATAGTAAGAGAACTGGGGAGATAAGCAATACAAAGGGGAAGAGAGTGCAAAGGGGAGGGTGGGGTGCATGGAAGATACAGGAAGGCAGTGAGTGAATAAGCACTAGAAATAAGGTGTGAGTGGAGCTGACAAGGCACAGTGAAAGGTGTAATACACAATAGGTATTTTCAGACATGACGAGATCACGCTCAACCACGGTGGATTCCCACCAGGCAAGAAAGGTCTCGTCACGTCTGAAGGTGGAACGGAAGTTCCCCCCCAGATGTTCACCCCATCAATCACGGCAAGGAATCACATTCACCACGCGATCAGCAGAACTGGCGAGGTTGTGATGAAGGGGCCCGTCCTGTCTGGACGGCTACCACGGCCCGGAATCCGCCGTGGGATTCCAGGCCGTGGTCAATTCGGGCGGGCGCTGTGACTGCATTGGCCACGGCGCCTGCCTGTCTCCCCAGAGGGCAGGCGGCGAGGGAGCGTGGGGGGTGGGGAGGGGCCGTGCGGCCGCACATTGCGCTATGCGGCCCCGTCCCCTCCTCGATTCCCCACCGGGATCAGCCGTCTGTTGGACGTGCCAGTGCGAGCCCGGCAGGGAATCCCCACGGTGATTCTGTGCCGGGGCAACTAGCACCCTGTCACGTCTGAAATCACCCAATGGCAACAAAATAAGTGGGGGAAGATGAGAGACTGGAGAAGGGGAAAAGACTGGAGAAGCGTGTGGTGCAAAGGAAAGGGGAAGGCAAACTGTTACAGTAATAAATACAGGTATGGATTTATAAAATAGAGTAATGACTTATAATGTATGATAAAATATAGTAATTATATCCACTGTACTTTACTCATATCTTCAATTCTGACTCCTACTTGCCTGAGGAATAACCCTGAAATATGTGGAGGTGCAAGGAAAAATATTACAGTAAAAAGTTGTGGGTTTTTTGTTTTTGCTTTTTAAATGTTAGCTATATTTGCATGTGTGATGAGACCATCAAAGATCATTTGAACTACTTGGTCTCCACCTCTGTCACTCAGGACCAAGATGGCAACCACACTATCTCTGGATTATTAAAGTTTGAATCTCCATTGCCAATAGAAAAAATGCTTCTCTTCTGAGAGCTGCAATGATGCAAGATAGAAGGCCTTAAATGTGTCACTGGTGAGAGCAGAACTGAATGTTAGCTGTCCTGCCAGGCAGATGCAATTTTGTCATGGAGAGAAATAGATTTTTTTCAAGTAAATATTTGAAGTAACATAGAGAGGTCTGGCCTACTCAAAGTATCACGTGAGAGATGATTACGTTTGCAGGGGCAGAAGGAATCATCAAGTACATGATAAATTGTGGAACAATCTGTCCAAGTTTATTTTTCACATTATTCTGCTGTTTATCCTTCTGTATATGTGCATGCCACCTTTGCAAACTAGGATAGTATATGCACTGTTAACAAACTTCACTGATGAAGTATGTAGGAAATCCATCTGTTAGTACATTTTAACAGTGCAGTATGTTGTTTATAATCGAATCCATTATTTCAAATAAGCAAATAAAGAGAGAAATTTATAAACACCTGTTTATATAATCCTATAATGAGAAGTTCCCTGGGGATGGAGATGTGAAACTGCAATCTTTGCATTAGCTGTATCATAAGTAATTTTTTTCTTCTTATCTAATTGCTCATTTGTCTCCTTTAAAGCTTAACAAAGATGTGTCACTACTTCTATGTTAACTGGTCCTAAATACTTTCATTTTACAGCTGTTCCCTCATATTAAGGAGGCAGCCTCTTCTCTTTAAGAATCCTTGTCATAGTTGACATATCTTCCAGGACAGCCCCCTAAGACTTAAGAGTTCTATTTTGCTCCTGGCAAATCGTAATAATGTCACATTCAGAAAACCTCAGCTCTAGCACACAAATTTCCCAGTGCTTCCCCCTCAGTTCAGATTATGACTGCAATCCCAAACCCCCTTTGCACGGGATCCATGTGTGACCCATGTGGGTCCGTGCGTACAATCAATGTGCGTACGGATTGCATGCAGGGCATGGGATTGGCCTCAATATCTTTTATGGGACCATCTTCTGTTGGGGAGCTTTCCAGCCACATGACTCTTCATCAGGTGATAGGGAAGTCAGAACTTAAACTGAACAACTGCAAGACAGGAGCATATACACATAAACACATTACAGGGACGGTGCTGAGATACATAACATTCTGATTCCAAGCCTAATGAGGAAAAAGCAACAGGAGGATTTTCTGGAAATTATCTTTAAAAGGTCTTTTTATAAAGACATAGGGTTTAAATCCTGGATTTACCAAGTATTTAAGACCCATTTGATTCCAACAAATAACAACTGGTATACTGAAATACCAAAATTAACTGAAAAACCTAAATAAATCCACAAAATTCCAAAACAAAATTGGGATAAAATTGGGACACAATCAGTATTTCAGTATATTAGTTGCTGGTATTTTGGGTACCCTATCGAATATCAGTTCAGGTACCAAAGAGTACCTGAAATATTCAGTTCAATTTGAGCACCAGAAATTCGATGGCTATACCCATTCTTGTGGGTACTCATTTTAGCTCTATCCGGAATCCATTTAATTACCTTTTGGCCTTTTTTCTTCTTCTTCTTTTAAAGTCTTTCCCTCTACCCCATAACCAAACCAGTCCGGAGAGTCCATTTCAAGGGGGAAAAATATTTTGGGGGCATTCAGGCACCCAATGGGAGAACAGGTAATCCATTGGGATGACTGATAGTGTGCTCCAAAATGCAAGTATTGCCAGCAAGTAGAAATTGAGATACTCACTGCACCCCTAGGGAGCAGATAAAAATATTATAATTTTAAAGTGAACCAACTATTTCCACACCTATGAGACTGTAAGAAAGCCATTCAACAAAGAAAATAATGGTTTCCTCTGCAAGGAGAAGAAAGAATGGAATGATTTGAAATGGGATGATTTTAAGGATCAACATTTTCTATTCTAGAAAACTAGAACTGGCTAACTATGATCTAACTTTCACAGCCTCTGTTAGTGATGAAAGAAGAAAAAAAAGATAGCAGACTCTAACCTCAAACACAAAAGCTATAATCCTGAACTCATGAAGCCTGTGGTAAAACTATCATTGGTCCCAATCCTATTCCTCACGGAGCCCACACACACTTGTGCACAAACCAGGTGGAGCCCCATAGGGGGTGCATTGGGCCCCGTGGAAACTATGCACATGTGCATGTGTACTGCTCCGCGTGAGCTCCACAGGGAATAGGATCGGGCCCATTGACTTTAATTCATGAAGATTGTACTCCATGGGAGCAATCCTCATTTGTGTACTGACAGGTATATGAGCACAAAACTACGTATGAATGTGCATTGGAACAGACATTTACGTTTATGGGCCAGGTAAAACTATTGCAAGCCCTGCACTGCCTCAAGTCTATCACAGCCTTTTTGCAAGTAGGGGAGGGAATTGAAAAAATTCTGCTTCCCTGCTTGAAAATTATCCCTGAGGCAATACAGGACTGATGAGGCTTTAACCTGGCTTCAGATTTTTGTTACAACACCTTGCCCTGGTAAAAATGGGGGGTACTATGAGGCCTCTTGAAATACAGAAAAGGGCAAGGCCCAGGATGGTTGCCCTGTGGAAGGGCGGGGCCTGGGTAGGGCTGACACTAGTATTCTGGAGGCAGCTTCATCTCTCACAAAGCCCTAAAGGTTATCATTATTGTCTTCCCCAGAACACATCTGGGCTTACCTTTATGGTGGACCAGGATCACTTTGACTGCCCAGGTGGTCACTCTAGACACTGAATGGTAACTATTTCAGCTGAAAGGGTAGCAGTGGGATGTGATCAGAAGCTACTTCTATGGATTCTGTCTGTGCCCTGTCTAGCAGTCCCAGCTCCAAACAGCAACCAAGAAGCCACTCTACAAATTATACTCACTCTTCTCCTGAGAAACCAGTGTTTGCTACTTAAAATGCCTTCTTAGAGGTGTGCACCAGGGACCCATGTTGTTTTCATTTTCATTCTTTTGTTTTTGTTATTTAAATCTGTCATTTTTATTTTCATAAATATTGAATTGTCATTTTCGTTTTTGTGTTCGTTTTCCATTGGTTTGAATGGAAAACACATTTTTGACTGTACCCTTTTTGTTTTTAATTATATTTGTCTGCCTCTTTGAGGGATTATATCTCCAATGGAAGGCATTAACTGTACCAAATAACCAAAATATCAGATAAAGGAATCAAATGTTATAAGCAGTTGAATTATGCTATTTTGCAAAAATCTTCATATACATTCTTAACTGTATCTTTTGTCTCACATTTAATGTAGATGAAACTTGGCATGTTTATACCCCTTCCCATATTTACTATCTCTGTCAACTTTCAGAAGCATTGGATAAAGGGTCCTGGTGGTATAAGCAATTAACTTATAAATATATGTTTGACTGTAACATCTTTATAGTTCAACCAGTGTACATGAAATTTGGCAGGGATGTATATCATACTTTCATGATCATCTCTTCCAGATATTATAAAGATGTGATGAAGGGTCCCAATTTTATATGCCTGCACAGCATATGCAGAAAAGGAGCCTATGCCTGGGATTCTCTTACATGTCACTGTGGTATAAGATCGGTTTGTGATGCCAATTGTCCTTCAGAAATGCCAACCAAATATCCTCATTCTGTACTGTGACCAGCACAACTTCTCTCCCCAACTTTTTACTGGGTACTCAGAAGCATCGGTTTAGGAAAGAGCCAATAGAGATTCTCTTATGTCTTCTGTCACAGTGCTGCAGGAAGTGATTGTGATGATATTTGGCCAGCCTGGATATGTAAACTATGGGTATTTTCAGATGTTACGAGATCACAGTGAACCACGGTGAATACGCACCTGTGGTCAATGTGTCTCGCACATCTGTTTGGCGGCCGCCAGATGTTCGCCACGGTCAATCCGCACATGGGGTCAATTTGAACCACGCTTCCTGGGATAGCCGGGGGAATGTCCCAGGAAGCGTGGTCAAAAAGATCCCCAGCGGGGACCAACAAAAAGTAATGTCTGGCCGCGCGCCACGGCCCAGGATCACCGGCGGGATCCCGGGCCGTGGTGACTCCGGCCCGACGCGGCGGCCGCATTGGCCCCGCCGCCCGCCCGTCTCCCCGGAGGGCGGGCGGCGGGGTGCATGGAGGGGGTGGGGACGTGCGGCTTCATGTTGTGCCCAGTGGCCCCGCCCCCTCCCAGATTCCCTGCCGGGATCCCCCCAGCATGTCTGATATGGCGTGACAGGGTGACCACGGTGGGAAATGAATGGGTTGTTTTCGGTACGGGGCCAAACGGCCCCGTAACGTCTGAAAACACCCTATGTCTCCTGATTTTTGGGATGCTATCCCCCAAGGTCCCAGTTATGTCCCTTTTATGCCCGCCTGAGGGCTGCCCCCTATGCCCGCCTCAAAGCCATTACCAATTGGTTCTGTAAAGCTGGAGGCATGCAGTAATTGACCAGTGAATGTGTCTGACAGTCTTTTGGGTTGCTCCACATCCTCCCTCCTACATCCTCCCTCCCCCTGCCATGCCCGGTGCCTGTCTCTGACTGGCACTGCATGTGCTGCTATTTACCTAAATAATGGTCTTCAAGGGGACAACATAAATTGCTTATAAAATTGAGTCCCTTTATCAAATTGACCTATAGTTTTTTAGAGATGATAGGGAAGATATATGATACACTCTTGCCAAATATACTGTAACCAGGATGTAATATAAACATGTTACAGATTGAAATGTATTTTAAAGATAATGTCTTATACCATCAGGACTCTTTATCCAAACTTTCTGAAAATTGGCAGGACTATTAAGCTTTTGGAGCGACTTAACATAAACAGGTTTCATGCAAATTTGATGGAATATAAAGAAGATGTAGCCATGAATGTGTATGGAGCTTTTCTTAAAAGCACAATGTTCAATTGCTTCTTAAATTGGTTTCCTTTGTCTAATCGTTTTGAAACTTGGTACACATAGGGTGATTTCAGATGAGACGGGGTGGCATTCACCCTGTCCCAGAATCACCCAAATGATTCCCCACCAGGATCACTCCAGCACGTCCATGAGACGTGCCGGCTTGACCTGGTGGGGAATCAGGGAGGGGGCGGTGCCACGCAGCACAATGTGTAGCCGCTTGGCCCCGCTCTCCCACGCTCCCCTGCCTCCCACCCTCTGGGGAGATGGGCGGGTGCCACGGCCAATGCAGCCGCAGCGCTCGCCCAAATTGACCGCGGCCCAGAATCCCGCCGTGGATTCTGGGCTGTGGTTTCCATCCAGACGAGACGGGCCCCTTCATCGTGTCAGGGAACCGCATTCACCACATGATCATTGCTGGCCCCACTGGTTCTGCCAATTGCATGGTGAATGTGATTCCCCGCCGTGATTGACCATGGCAAACATCTGGGGGGGAACTTCCGGTTCCCCAACAGATGTTACAGGACCATTCCCCACCACAGGGTATTGACTGTGGTTGAGCGTGATCTCGTAACGTCTGAAAATACTCATAGTTCCCTTCATTGAGACCACAGCCTCCCCATGTTTTATCTGAACTGAATAAGAAACAAAAAAGTTATAGCCAGAAATGCATTTTTCAGTTTTTTCCCTTTTTTTCAAAAGCAAAATGTTGTTTTCATTTCTATTTTTGTTATTATTATTTGTCATTTTATTTTTTGCAATAAGTGTAATGAAAATGATGATTTTTCATTATATCTATTATAATAACAAAAATTACATGCACACCCCTATGCCTTCTTGATGGTGGTAATCAACCACAGTAACAGTCAAGCACTTGGCTCCCCACACTGGAAGTCATCCGGCCACCATTGGAAACAGCAGCGCCAACCGACTTGCATTTTCTTTTTACATCCAAATTTGTCAAACCCCGTTATTGAGGTTTGACAAATCCAGATGTAAAAAGAATGCATGAGCTGCCTGGTGCTTCTGTTTCCAATGGCAGCCGGATGACGTCTGGTGCAGGGAGGCACATCTAATGTGCCCCACATGAGTTTGCTAAAAGTGGATTGAGAAATCCGTGAAGAAAGGAGGCACATCTAAAAATGGCCTTGGTAATATGGAACCTATAATTTCCAATGTGTCTCTATCTGGCATGACAATACCACCCAATTCCTAGGCAAAAATACCAGAGAATGCCTGGATCCAGGTTTTGCTTCCTTCTCTCTACCATTGTTTCCAGCCCAGCTTTAACGTCTCTGCCAGGAAGTTGTTGGAGGAGGCAGTGGTAGAGCCAGATCTAGTTTTATAATTTGCGGGACCCAGGGTGAAGATAAAATAAGGGTCTCCTGGTGACCCCTTCCCCAACCCATCCCACTGCCACTCCATGGGGCCCTAGAGGTGGTTATGTATGGGGCCCTGCTGAAAGGGAGTGGGGGAACTGCACCTTCCCTGGTAAAAAAGAAGGCCACTATGGAGCCCCAAGAAAAAGAGAAAAGGGTGGAGTCCAGATGGCCAGACCTGTGGTAGTGCCAGACCCGGGTAGGGCTAGCACTAGTATTCCGCAGGCAGCTCTCACAACACCCTAACATTTGAAGTCCTGCTGAGAGCCCTGCCAATATACCACAGCTCCAAGAAGTTGGCTCCAGGAACACTGCGGTGTCGGTGCCAGGCAGTTTGTGGGGCTCCTGGAAGTGTGGGGCCTAGTGACATGCCCCACTATGTCCTGCCCTGTGACCAGCCCTGACTTAATGGAGCACCTAAAAGTAATAAGCTTCCTCTACAGAAAATTGCTATACCATCGATGAAACTCCCATTAGTTCCGCAGCCGAGCTGTTGTATAGAACTGTTAGATGTTCAGAGATTACTCTTTTTTAGAGAAAGGCGTGGAGTGGGGTAAAGATGGATAGTCTCAATGCAAATTTTTTTTTAAAACAAACAAAAACACCGTTCTTCTACAATAACATCCTTTCCCCACAGTTAATCTCCATTACACTGTCTTCTGTGCAACTACATAACATGATTACACAATGTTGAGGGGAGGTGTTTAGTAGCTACTGTTGTAATTCCTCCTTACTCTTCAGTAGTCAACAGTTATTGGGTATTTTCAGACGTTGCGAGATCATGCTCAACCACAGTCAATTCCCTGTGGTGGGGAATGCCCTCATAACATCTGTTGGGGAACCGGAAGTTCCCCCCCAGATGTTAAGCACACTCAATCCCCACCGGGAATCTCATTTGCCATGCGATCGGCTGGTCCGGTGGGGCCAACGCCGATCGCGTGGTGAATGAGATTCCTGGCGGGGATGAAGGGGCCCATTATGTCTGGACGGCAATCACGGCCCGGAATCCCCTCCGGGATTCTGGGCTGTGGTAATTTCAGGCGGGTGCTGCGGCCGCATTGGTCACGGCGCCCGCCCGTCTCCCCAGAGGGTGGGCAGTGGGGGAGCGTTGGGGGGCGGGGGCGTGCGGCTGCACGTTGCGCCGCGCNGGATTCTGGGCTGTGGTAATTTCAGGCGGGTGCTGCGGCCGCATTGGTCACGGCGCCCGCCCGTCTCCCCAGAGGGTGGGCAGTGGGGGAGCGTGGGGGGGCAGGGGCGTGTGGCCACACATTGTGCTGAGTGGCCCTACCCCCTCCCCGATTCCCCACTGGGATCCCCCGGCACATCTGTTGGCCATGTCAGAGTGATCCTGGTGGGAAACCTACGGGTTGTTTCCATGACGGGGCAAATGCTGCCCCGTCATGTCTGAAATCACCCATTGACAACCACCTTTTGCATTTGAAAACAGCCTTTTTCATATGAAGTTAATTAGAAATAGCGTGGAAAGCCTTTCCTTGACTGTAGTGGGGATAAAAAACACGTATTAGCTGTAACTTTCTGAAATTGTAATTAGAACAGTCCAGAAATGCTTACCCTATGCATGTTATAAAAGCCAGCCATATTTATACGAAATCTCACAAATTCTTTCAGTTAGCATCTTCTTTAGGTGTCTTAAGGCATTTTTAGATGAGATGTTACTTGTGTGTGGGAGGAAAATAACCTCATGAATTACCTGCATGGGTAAACTATTCTCCTCCTGAAAGTCTCACAGACATGTCTGCATGTTAATGTACATCCATAAACCAGAGATACCAAGGGTTTCCAAATATGCATTCAAAAAATCCCACAAGAATCACACAAATTACTCATCATGCACATCTAAAAATGACCTGATTGCAATGATGTTGCAATCCCATGATCCCCAGCACCACCTTCTTTGTCGTGAGAGAGGAATGATCATTGGAGATTACAAACCCCTGCAATTTCCACGGATGTCTAAAAATAAGCCATCATCAGAGATTTGAATAACCTTCGCCAATGGCCTTTGTAAAGCTAGTGTTTGAAGACAGGATTGACAAGCAGTTAGATCAGGGAACTGGCTGTTAGGAATTATAGGATCTGTCTCTGACTATTCAACTGTATGACTTTGGTAAAACAATTTAAAGGGGCTGATTCAGTAGACTTTGCAAGAGGGCTATAACTTGAAAGTATAAGGATTGCTAGTACTTGTGTTTACTATTACTAATGCTCTTAGTCTCTTGTTGGTGTGTAAAGAGACATTTATAATTCTGGTGGGGTTCTACATCTTGTCATGAATTGCAGACTGCTGGTATTTTTAAGAATTGACTCTAGCAACAATATTTTTTAAACCCCAAAAGAACAACCACCTAGCCCCTGCTGCTACCCACACAGTTCTGACATCTTCCCAGTTTCTTTGATGGATAATAGGTATTATGGAGAATTTCCTCAGTTCAGTATTTAGAAAATAGAATATGAAGCTAAGCCAAGAAAAATATCCCAGTTCTTATTGTATTATTCATTTTAATACAAAAGTGGGCTTGGAAAGTGATTTCATGTGTTTCAGATTGCAGTACTACCCACACAATTTCATGGAGACTGAAGTAATACCTGCATTATCTTTTCTTCCCATAATACATCTTGAACAGAGAGCCTATGCATCAAGTTATTTACTTAGAAATGTGACTATTAATTAGTGCTTCTGTCAACATATTCAGTTGTGCTGTTCAGAAGACATGCAAGCCACCCACACACATTCCATTGCCCCACCTACTCCAGGCTTTTGATTTGAACAATACAATGGGATGAATTATTGAAAATAAAAAGGTGTTTCAATCAAACTCACCCCCCTCCATCAAATCTGAAGTGAATCATGGGGATTCTATTCACCTTTTCTTAAGGACACATCCCCCATAACTCTGTGCATATTTACCACAAGGTTCTCATAGAAATCATCTATTCATCATACAGTTTTGCTTTGACACTTCCAGATAGCCATTTGTTGTAAAAGGACAGCCATAAGTGAATGTCTAGCAAGCACATTATTTTATAATGAGATGCAAACTTAGTATCAAAACAGGCATCCATCAGCACTTGGTGGCGTTGAATGATTACTAAATGAAACCTGACAAACATCGAAATCCTGCATTAGAAATAATTTAAAGATAATATTACAAGGAAAGGTCACAGTTGGAAAGCGAGACAATTTGGGGTTTAATACAATTTCTGTTTGGCAAACTACTTTATACAAACTGTACATTTACAAGAATTCAGTAACAGTATAGAAAATGTAACTGTATGCACACTAGCTTTCAAAAATAAATCTACTGACCCAAGATTATAATTCCCTTCACTAATTGTTCTTTTAACCTTGCATCACTGATACGAATGGACCCCGAAATTCCCCTACAATGGGTACCACCCCCCCCCACTCTTGCTATGTAAACTGAGGCCAAGGGACCTGAGAAGAAGGGCATGCAAAAAGCCCCCAGGAACCAACTGAGGCCGGAGAACATGGGTATAGAGGCTTGACAGGGAAGCATCCCCATATGATTTTCACAAGCAGAAAGTGGGGGTGCAGATGAAAACGGATAGAAAGTAAGGATTGGGCCCAGCTACCCTAGCCATAGCAACAAGGAGACACTTGTGGAAAGATACTAGCCAAAGGTGGAAAAACAGACTGGAAGGGAGGGCCCTCTGAGTAAAGAATGGGGTCATTAAGAAGGAGGGCCCACCCTGTTGTAACAAGGAACTGGTGGCCAGGACTCAGTACAGAAACCCCCCCAATCCCTGCATTCCCCAAGAGAAACCAGACACACACCCATTGTACTCTAAAGACCGTCGTTAGCCTTACCTCCCCTCCCTGC
>QEPC01007418.1:122390-133774 GCA_003113815.1 Sphenodon punctatus | reverse complement strand
GCCCTCTGAGTAAAGAATGGGGTCATTAAGAAGGAGGGCCCACCCTGTTGTAACAAGGAACTGGTGGCCAGGACTCAGTACAGAAACCCCCCCCAATCCCTGCATTCCCCAAGAGAAACCAGACACACACCCATTGTACTCTAAAGACCGTCGTTAGCCTTACCTCCCCTCCCTGCATCTTCTATTTATAGTTTCTCCCTGTGACAAAGATATCTTGGGCATCTAGTATAGCCCTCTTTGTCATGGAAGTACCCTCCCCTCGTCAGCCTATTGTACACCCCAAGCAATCCTGTGTAGCCTCCCAGAAACTCTTTCTCAGTACCCAATAACTGCCCCATAGTTTCCCTTCCACCTCTGAGAAATGGCCAAATCAGCCTTCTGGGTGGCAGCTAGAGCTGAAACAGTTATCTTTTGCTCTCCAGACGGATCCCCAGTATCCAGCCGAATCCATCAAGGACCAGATACGGGGTGTTTTTACACACATATATCTTCTGCATGTTTGCTGTTACATCCTGAACTTTCTCTGTGTCTAAATCACTCACCCAGATCTTAAACATATGGTTCTTTGAACTTCTGCATATAACTTCTCCCAGAACTTTTGTGTATAAAAAGTTCTCCTGGTAAACTGCTTTGCTCCAGGCAGCTGTGTTCACTTGGTTTCTGTGGCAGCCCCTCACGTCCACAGCTGCAGCTACTTTAGGCTGCCTCAGGGCAGTGATTATGTGAAGAATGCATCCAGGAACTGCCTCAAGGCAGTGTGTGTGGTGTGTGTGAGTGTGAAGAATGCATCTGGAACTTACTTGTGGACTTGTAATCCCAGATGATTGAAAGACCAGCACTTCAAGGCATGTGTAAAAATGCACACTGAATGGTATCAATTTATTGTCTGATGGATTAACCGGTTAACTGTCTTACCAATTTACCATGCTATTGCATAATAATGCTACATGTCATTTACTGTATTGACATTTACAATTTCCCCATAATTCCTTTCCTGTTTACTCCCTCCCTGACTATGGACCTTTTTTTTCAGACAAGTTAGAGTAACATCCACTACTAGAGTAATGGTAATAGGGTGAAGCGATTAACCATTCAGGTAATCGGTTAATGGTGGGATAACTACCAAATATCTGGAATGGTTGATGTTAACCATGCATAACATTTTTACTATTTATTTAGTTCAGCTCTAGTAACACTGGGTGAAATCAGACATGATAATAGCCTGTTTTAGCTTGTGATAGCCCACAATTGCCTGGGACTCACCTGCATGCCTGGTTGGTTGCTGCCAGATGTTCACCCACCATCACCGTGGAGTGGACTGCCAGCTGCTATGGGATGCGTGGGGCAGCAACAGACAGAGCTGCAGCCTGGATGAAGGCCTGACCACCCAGGTTAAACTGGTCGAACAGTCCCCCACCTCGCAGTTATGGGCCCACCCAACCCCACCATGAAGTGAGGTTGAAGGGCCAGGCCAGGAGGAGAATGCGCACTACAACCTCACTGAACAGCTGATGGGGGGGGAGCTGGAGGAGACCGTGCACCCGACCTTGTTGAAAAGCTGATCGGGGTGACTGATCAAGGGTGGGGGGAGGGCTGGAGGAGCACACATCCAGCCCTGCTGAACAACCGATCCAGGGGGCTGGAGAAGTGATCGCTCCTCTAGCTCCCCTTGTTCAGTTGTTCAGAGGGCCAGCAGAGCATGCTCCTACAAGTCCCCCATATCAGCTGATTAGCAGGCCTGCTGAGTATGACAAAACTAGAACAGGGTTCAGTAATTGCCAGTGGCCACCACCACCACAGGCTATCTTCCCTTACTGCTAGTCATTCCCTCGGATTCACTTGGGAGATCTCTTCCATTACTGCAAGTCAGGATAGTTTATTTTCCCTCTCTAATTCTCTGGTCTGGCTAATAAAAAGTGTTCACTAATAAAACTTGGTGAAATAAATAAATAAATAAACCAACAAACAGCTGGCAAACACATGATCTGCTTTTCAAAGCTTTCCTAGCTTCTGAGCCTAGGGAGAGTTTCATTAAAGTTAATATAGGATTTTCATTGTTTTTATTGAGTTTCATTGAATTCTTTCTCCCTGGCAGACTTTCTCCCAGACTTGACTGCTGCACTTCTACATGTCCCAGTTATTGACAGCTTCCAAGCATGCTGTTCATTCTGACACTAATGGGTGATAGACAATGACTTGTATATTTTTCAGGCAAGCACAGAGCTGCTTCTTTGCCAGAGCTCAGCTCTCTTGCAGTCAGACAGCGTTGCTCTCTACTGAAAAGACTCCTTGGGAACTCTAAAGAACAATTCCTTACCACAGTCTCCACTGTTATGGTAGATTAAGATTCCTTCCTTACACTACTGTATAAACTGGGTTGATCCATCCTGCCAGTGGAGGCTCAGATGACTTTGGTCCTCTCCTCCTTTCATCGATACTACAAGACCTGGCTGTTCTGTCAGGCTTTTGGTGAGGGAAATGGGGAAGGAGGAGGGAAGGACTAGGGGGGTTTGCATTTTTTTACTTCCCCTGATGACCGTATTGGAATTGGTGGTTTTACTGTTTTATAGATATGTATTTATTTTTATTTATTCTATTTATAGTACTGTTTTTATATTTTTATAAACTGTTAGCCGCCCTGAGCTGCTTTGCAGGAGGGGCGGAGTACAAATTATGGTAATAAATAAATAATAAACAATACTGTTAACCACTGATATTTGTTTTTATCACAGCAATGGACAGAGAGGGAACACAAAATTGTTTAATTTTAAATAGGCAGAAGTCCTTCCATAGGCTAATCCTGTTGTTCCATTGATTCCTCCATGCAGTACTGCCTTGCCTAGTAGGGATGGGATTCTGGGGTGATTTTTGGTTTCATTTTTTTCAGTTTTGGCTTGCTGTGACTTTTGGAACTCATTTCAGTTTCTGTTTTTTGGGGGTATTGCTATTATTATTTTTGCTGGTGGAATTTCCTCCCATTGAAGTCAATGAGAACAAACCGGGGAAAAAAAAAAATCAATGTGAAAAACTCGAAATGCCAGAACTTTGAAAATGAACCAGAATTTCATTTTATGGTTTTAAAACCAAAACAGCCATTTTGGGGCCTTTTCAGTTCTATCTGAAACCAAAATTCCCACCCCTATTGCTCAGCCTTGTGGTTTCTTGTATTGTCCCTGCTGTTTGTGTATATCCTAGCCTTGTAGTTTCCTTGTTACTTGCCTGTCTTGCCCCAATTCTCTCTACGGTCCTTGTATAGCCTAGCCTTGTGGTTCTCTTGTTCCCTCTCTTCCTTCCCAGTATTTCCTATAGCCTAACCTTGTGGTTCTTTGTTGCCTCTGAGCCCTGACCCATTCCCTTGTCTCACTCTCATTCTAGTCTCAGCCCATAGTATGTGCATACCCAATCTTTCCTATAGTGTGCATTCTTCTGTCTGGTGTTCCCCAAAATTGTATGCTTATTGAGGTTTTGTTTTTGGGGCCGTGCCTATTCTTTAGGGGTCTGCATTTCATTTTCATTAGTATAATAGCAATCACAAAATTAGCATTTTCATTATTGTTTTTGTGATAATGATAATGAAAACAAATATGAAATAACCAAAATTCATACTTGTTATTCTTTTGTTATTTCTGACCTTGGGACACACATTTTAGACTGTAATTTTTTTAAATCTGATTTCAATAGAATTTGGACAGATTGTATCCCTGACCTAAGGGAACATACCTGGAATACTCCAGGAGGATTGGATGAAGGGTCCAGATTTTATAAGCATTAAGGTTTGCTTTATATTTCTGACTGTAACTTCTTTTCTGTCCATCCTATTTGGATATAAGTTGGAAAGGTTAAACCCCACACCAAAATGACCATCTGTGCCATGTTTCAGAAGGATTTGAAAATGGGTTCCTATTTTATAAGTAATTTATATTTTGTGACTTGCACACACATTTCCAGCTATAGCATTTTTGTTGACCATCCAATATGGATGAAATTTGGACTCAGTGTACCCCCCCATGCAAGGGATTATCCCTGCCAAACTTAAGCCAAATTTTCAGTACCCTTACACCCTAGTTTTAGGAGGGGGAAAGTAGTTTACTGTCCTGGGAGGGAAGGGGGAGCAGACATGTTTGATGTCTACGCTGGCCAATGAGCATCGCCAGCACATCCCAGATACTCGCATGACACCCTGTGGTTTCTCAAGGCTTCCAGACTCCCAGAACCAATCCTGGGGGCTGTGGGAAGGGCATTGAGAAAATTTATATTGTTACAGCAAGGCTTTTTCCTCTTGTTCTGGGTTAGTTTCTGACTTGTCAGGTGGTGTTTTCATGCCTGCCTGCCTACTCTGCTCCTCGTCCACCACCGCCTGCCTGCTGATGCTGCTCCTCCTGCCAGTGCATGTCTCTGTCTCATAAAAGTCCTGCTCCCCCCACCCCCGCTGGGGGTACTGTCTGTCATGTCTTTGGGTACCAATGCCCATGCCTGCTTGCTTGCCCTGTTCCTCCTGTTCCTCCACCAGCACCTGCTTGCTGCTGCTGCTGCTTCTGCTGCTGCTGTGCCCATCTCTCTATCTCATAAAAGTCCTGCCCCTCTGGGCTGCTGTCTGAAAGTTGAGGTTCCCTGTCATGTCTTAGGGTACCAATGCCTGTCTGCCTGCCTGGGTTTGTGATGCCAATTGGCCAACGGAAATGTCAATCCTGTATCCTCATCCTGTTCTGCTACCAATCAACCCCCCTCCCCCCCCCCACTGCTTGTTACTGGGAAGTTGGAAGCATCTGGTTAGGAAAGAGCCACTATGGGATTCTCTTATGTCCTCNTTCCCTTACTGCTAGTCATTCCCTCGGATTCACTTGGGAGATCTCTTCCATTACTGCAAGTCAGGATAGTTTATTTTCCCTCCCTAATTCTCTGGTCTGGCTAATAAAAAGTGTTCACTAATAAAACTTGGTGAAATAAATAAATAAATAAACCAACAAACAGCTGGCAAACACATGATCTGCTTTTCAAAGCTTTCCTAGCTTCTGAGCCTAGGGAGAGTTTCATTAAAGTTAATATAGGATTTTCATTGTTTTTATTGAGTTTCATTGAATTCTTTCTCCCTGGCAGACTTTCTCCCAGACTTGACTGCTGCACTTCTACATGTCCCAGTTATTGACAGCTTGGAGCATGCTGTTCATTCTGACACTAATGGGTGATAGACAATGACTTGTATATTTTTCAGGCAAGCACAGAGCTGCTTCTTTGCCAGAGCTCAGCTCTCTTGCAGTCAGACAGCGTTGCTCTCTACTGAAAAGACTCCTTGGGAACTCTAAAGAACAATTCCTTACCACAGTCTCCACTGTTATGGTAGATTAAGATTCCTTCCTTACACTACTGTATAAACTGGGTTGATCCATCCTGCCAGTGGAGGCTCAGATGACTTTGGTCCTCTCCTCCTTTCATCGATACTACAAGACCTGGCTGTTCTGTCAGGCTTTTGGTGAGGGAAATGGGGAAGGAGGAGGGAAGGACTAGGGGGGTTTGCATTTTTTTACTTCCCCTGATGACCATATTGGAATTGGTGGTTTTACTGTTTTATAGATATGTATTTATTTTTATTTATTATATTTATAGTACTGTTTTTATATTTTTATAAACTGTTAGCCGCCCTGAGCTGCTTTGCAGGAGGGGCAGAGTACAAATTATGGTAATAAATAAATAATAAACAATACTGTTAACCACTGATATTTGTTTTTATCACAGCAATGGACAGAGAGGGAACACAAAATTGTTTAATTTTAAATAGGCAGAAGTCCTTCCATAGGCTAATCCTGTTGTTCCATTGATTCCTCCATGCAGTACTGCCTTGCCTAGTAGGGATGGGATTCTGGGGTGATTTTTGGTTTCATTTTTTTCAGTTTAGGCTTGCTGTGACTTTTGGAACTCATTTCAGTTTCTGTTTTTTGGGGGTATTGCTATTATTATTTTTGCTGGTGGAATTTCCTCCCATTGAAGTCAATGAGAACAAACCGGGGAAAAAAAAAAATCAATGTGAAAAACTCGAAATGCCAGAACTTTGAAAATGAACCAGAATTTCATTTTATGGTTTTAAAACCAAAACAGCCATTTTGGGGCCTTTTCAGTTCTATCTGAAACCAAAATTCCCACCCCTATTGCTCAGCCTTGTGGTTTCTTGTATTGTCCCTGCTGTTTGTGTATATCCTAGCCTTGTAGTTTCCTTGTTACTTGCCTGTCTTGCCCCAATTCTCTCTACGGTCCTTGTATAGCCTAGCCTTGTGGTTCTCTTGTTCCCTCTCTTCCTTCCCAGTATTTCCTATAGCCTAACCTTGTGGTTCTTTGTTGCCTCTGAGCCCTGACCCATTCCCTTGTCTCACTCTCATTCTAGTCTCAGCCCATAGTATGTGCATACCCAATCTTTCCTATAGTGTGCATTCTTCTGTCTGGTGTTCCCCAAAATTGTATGCTTATTGAGGTTTTGTTTTTGGGGCCGTGCCTATTCTTTAGGGGTCTGCATTTCATTTTCATTAGTATAATAGCAATCACAAAATTAGCATTTTCATTATTGTTTTTGTGATAATGATAATGAAAACAAATATGAAATAACCAAAATTCATACTTGTTATTCTTTTGTTATTTCTGACCTTGGGACACACATTTTAGACTGTAATTTTTTTAAATCTGATTTCAATAGAATTTGGACAGATTGTATCCCTGACCTAAGGGAACATACCTGGAATACTCCAGGAGGATTGGATGAAGGGTCCAGATTTTATAAGCATTAAGGTTTGCTTTATATTTCTGACTGTAACTTCTTTTCTGTCCATCCTATTTGGATATAAGTTGGAAAGGTTAAACCACACACCAAAATGACCATCTGTGCCATGTTTCAGAAGGATTTGAAAATGGGTTCCTATTTTATAAGTAATTTATATTTTGTGACTTGCACACACATTTCCAGCTATAGCATTTTTGTTGACCATCCAATATGGATGAAATTTGGACTCAGTGTACCCCCCCATGCAAGGGATTATCCCTGCCAAACTTAAGCCAAATTTTCAGGACCCTTACACCCTAGTTTTAGGAGGGGGAAAGTAGTTTACTGTCCTGGGAGGGAAGGGGGAGCAGACATGTTTGATGTCTACGCTGGCCAATGAGCATCGCCAGCACATCCCAGATACTCGCATGACACCCTGTGGTTTCTCAAGGCTTCCAGACTCCCAGAACCAATCCTGGGGGCTGTGGGAAGGGCATTGAGAAAATTTATATTGTTACAGCAAGGCTTTTTCCTCTTGTTCTGGGTTAGTTTCTGACTTGTCAGGTGGTGTTTTCATGCCTGCCTGCCTACTCTGCTCCTCGTCCACCACCGCCTGCCTGCTGATGCTGCTCCTCCTGCCAGTGCATGTCTCTGTCTCATAAAAGTCCTGCTCCCCCCACCCCCGCTGGGGGTACTGTCTGTCATGTCTTTGGGTACCAATGCCCATGCCTGCTTGCTTGCCCTGTTCCTCCTGTTCCTCCACCAGCACCTGCTTGCTGCTGCTGCTGCTTCTGCTGCTGCTGTGCCCATCTCTCTATCTCATAAAAGTCCTGCCCCTCTGGGCTGCTGTCTGAAAGTTGAGGTTCCCTGTCATGTCTTAGGGTACCAATGCCTGTCTGCCTGCCTGGGTTTGTGATGCCAATTGGCCAACGGAAATGTCAATCCTGTATCCTCATCCTGTTCTGCTACCAATCAACCCCCCTCCCCCCCCCCACTGCTTGTTACTGGGAAGTTGGAAGCATCTGGTTAGGAAAGAGCCACTATGGGATTCTCTTATGTCCTCTGTCACAGTGCTGCAGCATGTGTTTGGGATGCCAACTGACCAGCCTGAACATGTCCATCATGTCTCTGGGTTGCTAGTCTACTTATCCCTCACCTCTGCCATGCTCCCTGAAGTCCCAGTTATGTCCCGGAATTTTCATTTTTGTCCCAAAATTTTCAGAACGAATATCTGCACAATTTCCATTGAAATCATGAAACATATATTGCTTATAAAATTTGGACCCTATATCCAATATATCTGAAATTTGGAAGGGATGATTCTTTGATTAAAGGAACAACTTATCCAAAGTACATCCAAACTGAATGGAAAACAAAGATGCTGCATCTGGAAATGTGTGCACAAACCATGAAAAGATTAAATTGCTTATAAAATTAGGACCCTTAACCAATCTTCCTGAAAGTTGGCAAGAATGATTACTTTAAGGAGGGGTATAATGAGTGAAAATATCAGCCAAATTGCATGAATAAAAAAATTATAGCTGAAAATGTGTACATTGTTGAATTACTTGTGAAATCGGGTCCCTTTATCCAATCTTTATGAAATGTGGTAGGGATGAGACATTTGTTAAGGGTTACATTTTTTCCAGATTTCAATCAAATCAGATAAAAAATGAAGTTACAGTCAGAAATCAATTTCCCATAGAAATCAATGGGAAAAATAACATTTAATAATGATATAACAAATTATATATAACAAAAAATAAAGAGCCGTAATAATGAAAAATAATGGGGGTGGGGGGAATGAATTGGGTCCCTGGTGCAAAACCCTACTGTTCTGGTTTTCTCTGTCCTGTACCCCTTCTCCTGTGACTCTTCTCCCTATGAAGAACTTCCCAAACTGTGTGGGATAGTTAACACCTCAGAAGACAGAAACAAGATTCAAAATGATCCTGACAGGATGGAAAGCTCGACCAAACTATAACAAACTAACAAAATTAAATTCAACAGCGATAAATGTAACGTTCTGCAGGTAGGTAAGAAAAAATAAATGCAGAATTATAGTATGGGTGATACTTGACTTGACAGCAGTACATGTGAAAAAGATCTTGGGGTTGTAGTTGATCACAAGTTGAACATGAGTTAGCAGTGTGATGCAGCTGCTAAAAAGGCTAATTCAATTTTAGGCTGCATTAACAGAAGCATAGTGCCCAGGTCACGAGAAATAATAGTTACACTCTATTCTGCTCTGGTTAGACCTCATCTGGAGTACTGTGTCCAAGTCTGGGCACTGCATGGTAAGATGAACATTGGCAAATTGGAATAGGCTCAGAGGAGAGCGACAAACATAATCAGGAGTCTAGAAACCAAGTCGTGTGAGGAAAGGTTGAAGGAGCTGGGTATGTTTAATCTGGAGAAGAGAAGATTAAGTGGAGACATGATAGTCATCTTTAAATATCTGAAGAGCTGTCATATAGAAGATGGAGCAGACTTGTTTTCTGTTGCTCCTGAGGGCAGGACTAGAACCAATGGGCTCAAATTACAAGAAAGCAGATTTCAGCTAAACATTAGGAAAAACTTCCTAATTGTAAGAGCTGTTCGACTGTGGAACAGACTTCCTAGGGCGGTGATGGGCTTGCCTTTCCTGGAGGGTTTTCAAAGAGAGGCTGGGCGGCCATCTGTCAGGGATGCTGTAGCTGTGGATTTCCTGCACTGAGCAGTGGGTTGAATTAGATGACCTCTGCGGTCACTTCCAGCTCTAAGATTCTATGATTCTATTAATCTTTCCCTGAAAGATACTTCTGTTTTCCTAGCCTTTGGGATATGGTAGTCTCCCTATGATTATCACTGGCCTAAGCCTTAGAGCATAGCTGCCTCACAGTCCTGAGGAAAAGCTTACATGGTGTCTTGGTTTCCTATTTTATGAGTTTCCTTGTTCCTACTAGATTCAGGTCTTGTGTGTGTTTTCCCTTGCTCAGAATTCCTGTTAGTTTCAATAGCCATAGCCCATATTTAAGAGAGTAAATAACAACTCCCTATTTATTCATTCCACTCCACCCATAACCCTATTTGAGAGGGCAAATAACACCTCCCTATTTATCCACTCCACTCATGATATTATAAAGTTCTATATCCCTTCTCAGCCGTCTCTTCTCTATGCTGAAGAGCCCTAACCTATCAAGCCCCGTACGGGAGCCGTTCCAAACCCTTGATCATTTTTGTTACCCTTCTGTATTCCTTTTCCAGTCCTACTATATCTTTTTGACATGGGGTGACCAGAATTGCATACAATAGTAAAGGTTCAGTCACACAATAGATTTATATAGAGGCATTATGATATTTTCTGTTTCATTCTCTGTCTCTTTCCGAATAATTCTGAACATTTGCCTTCCTTTTTTCACTTCTGCCAAACATTCTACTGATGATTTTAATGTGCTGTTGAGAATAACTCTACTCCAAGATGATTTTCCTGAATGGTAACCCCTAATTTAGAACCCAGCATTGTGCACATACAGTTTGGATTATTTTTCCCTATGTGCATCTGTAGCAGGGAGCAGTCCTGTGAGACTGATGCCCATGCCCCTTTAAGAAGGGGGCTGCGTGGCCCAGCCAGAGGGCTTAAAATGCATAGGGACATGGCAGAGGCAGCCTCATAGCTTCAGACCAGCCTGTGACAGGAACAGGCTGGGAGACCCTGAGTCAGAGTGGGCTGGACATTGGCCCTTTAAGGCTGAAGAAGAAGCCTGGCCATGCCCACTATGCTGGATATAAGAGGAGGCAAGGCAGAAAGGAAGGCAGTCTCTGTGAGGGAGCTGAAGGAGCAATATCTCCCTGGAAGAAGTCTAGCCACACTATGCTCTCCAGGGTGCTGAAGGCTGGAGAACCAGAGTAGACCTAGGTAGTGAGGAGAGGCTGTGCCCGGGGGGTGCTTGTGCCTGGGGAAGGCTTGGCCAGAGCCTGGGGATTTGAGGCCTGACTAGATGGACAAGGGTTGTGGTGGATATTGTGTTGCTCCTGCACTGTGAGAGAATGACCTGGGCCTGCAGGGTCAAGCTGGCATCCCAAGGGATTGTGTACACTGGACACTGAGTCTAATAAAGGACTGTGGACTGATACTTTCTGGACTTTGCCTGAGCTGGATCCTACAGAAGGGTACCACCTTTCAGAAAAGGGGGATTCAGTTGAGGCTCGGGCTGAATAGGCATAGCAACAGGGTAGAGCTAATTCCCTAGAGGCACCCCACTGTCCCGTGCAACCCTGGGAATACCCCCTGCTACAGCATCGCTTTACACTTGTCCCACTTTGTACTTGTCCACATTAAATTTCACCTACTGTTTAGTTGACCAGTCTCACAACATCCTCCTGCAATTCTTCCCAATCTATCCGGGTTTTAACTACCTTGGATAAATTTGTGGCATCTGCAAACCTGGTCACCTCCTTTTTAACTCCCTTTTCTGGATCATTAATTTGCTATTAACCATAATTTCTGCATCACAGTATAGGACTATGGGTATTTTCAGACGTGACGGGACCGATTGGTCCCGGCATGGAAACACCCCTTTGATTCCCCGCCGGGGCCACCGCGTCATGGACCAACAGACACGGTGGCCGATCCCGGTGGGGAATCCAGGGAGGGGGC